>WOVY01006641.1:0-57500 GCA_013436015.1 Rhipicephalus annulatus
TGTTCTTCATACAGTCATGTTATCCCATACCAACTTTGGTATCGATACGACTCTCAAAACGGCCAGGAGAGCTAAAAGTCGTAGGCGGGTAAATAGATAGATAGATAGATAGATAGATAGATAGATAGATAGATAGATAGATAGATAGATAGATAGATAGATAGATAGATATTTAGATAGATAGATAGATACGCTCAAAATCGCCGGAGTTCGCTAAGAAATGCTTCGCATTTAATACGTGTTTGCTAGAAAAATAAAGATTGACCAACCCTTAAAGGCTTGTAAACCACCATGGACGCCCACGTGCTGCTCGCCGTGCCTTTCGTCTATCGAGAAGAGCTGCGTGACGTCAACTGGCGCTAGACGCTGTAATTGGGCGAAAGGAAAGCCGGTTTTCTGCTAGCTCACAACATGCGCCTGTTGCGTTTCCACCTTGGACGCTGAGGAAAGGTGATGGTCAATCGAGCTGACGAGCGCAGCCTAGCGAAGGAGGAAACGAAACGAGGAAACACGTGTAATTCTACCAGCGTTCACTGCAGACTCGGGCGCAACCGCAATGCCACATGTACGTTTCTGCCTCTGGGTGGTTTACGGGGCCCTAAACCGTCACCCCCGGAAGCTTTTCAGGCCTGCGCGTCACGTGACGTGACGTCGACGACGTCACATCGCGCCGGCCGGCCGGCCGCCCTTCGCTGGGTGGCTGCGCCAGCCGCGAGCGCCCTTCACGCCTACCGACTCGGGCGAGGTTCCTTGACACCATGTCCGCACGATTTATCACGGTATCCATTGATTGTATGGTTTAACGCGCCGACGCAACGCAGGCGATGAAGCGCGCCGTAGTGGAGAGCTCAGGATCAAGTTTTACTACCTGGGAATCTTTATTGTGTGCCGAAATCTCGTACACACGGGCGTTTTTGCTTTTCGCCTCCATCAGAAATGCGGCCGCCGCAGCCGGGTATCGAAACTGCGCCCTAGTGCTCAGCAGCGCTACGCCTTAGCCACTGAGCCACCGTTGCGGGGGAACTTATCAAGGTATCAAGAAATAATGAATATCGTGAATGGAATAATGCGTATTTATTTATCACAGCCAGACGCCGTCTGTACAAATATCACAGTGCACATTGTTCTCGGTCCAGGCAGACGACAGGCAACACAAGATGTTGCCCTTAATGCTGAAAATATGCCAAAAGTACAAAACACAATATCTTGCCACATAAAACTCAGAAAACAAAACAGATTGTAACAGCAAAAACATCCCCGAGCTTTGGAACAGAAAAAGCACACTTTCATTTAAATTGTAGGTTAGAGGAAAACATACCATTCGTTTATCATAGTAGCAGTAGCAACACAAGGTATCAGGTTCAAACACTTGCCAAAAAATACAATACAAAAGAACACTGGTGACTAAATTGTGGTCCACAGCATGATAAATGACAGAAAGAAAAGTAATTGTACTGCCACAGGTAGGTGCATGTCCTAGGGAAAAAATCAAACAAAAATCTAAGAAAAAAACAAATCACAGTGCACAACATGTCTGTACACAGAGTGCACAAGGAAAGTGTACACAGCTTAGGTACCAAAACGGACTGTACAACTGCTACAGTGGGCACCGAGGCAGTTCGAGTTAAAAAAAAAAGAAAAAAGTACAGCACCTTTAAAAGCTAACAACTTGTAAAGAGATACAAAACTGGAAACAAGGCTCAAACAAGGGAATGTATTGCTTGAGCCAGGTGGCAATAAGTGCAGCGCTCCTCAGACAGCATCGACAGGTTGTTCAAAATTTCCAACAAGGAACTTACTTTTTGAACCGAGTCTGGTACAACAGCGCTACCAAGGTTCTTGATTGGTGAACCTTGATAGCAGGCAAAGACTTCAAGGTTTGCAAACACGGTCAATGACGCATTCAAACAAGGTTCACGATAGTCGATAATGTTCAAAAACATGGAGCACTCTTCTTTATGAATCACAGTCCACTTTGGAGACACTGACTCCCCTTGCAGGCGAGCCCTTAGTTCTTCGAGGGACGAAAACCGGTCTCGTTTTTGCTCCGCTTCATATGACGCCAGCGACTTTTCTACAGCACGGGCGAGTTGGGAGGCTTCTTGTCGGCTCCTCTTGGCGTCAGGGGTTTCTCTCGTGCTCTGGTCTCGTACTGATAGGTAGGACGGACAGCCGGAAAATACCGTTGGGACAGATCCAGGACGCAACCGTGGTACTGGGAGTGCAACTTCAATAACTCTCCCTGTCCTTGGATCCGTCTACGATGTCGTCTTCTCAATGCATGAAGCGTCGAAATGATTCGCGCACACCTGCAAAAACGTTTCAAGAACGTCTGAGACGCCACTTCTCAAAAGAAAAAAAATGCGCTCCCGTTTGCATGACCGCGTTTACAGTCCGTGTAGCTAAAACAAAGTCTACCTACGTTTCGCAAGCATCTAAATAAAAGCGCTGCGCTAAGCGGTACAAGCAACATGAAAGGAAACACGGGAGCGTGATGTCACCGCACTCCACGAAGCGCTTCCACCGAGAGCTTGCAAGAATGGACGACACCACGGCACTGTTAGTGAACAAAGCGCAGCTGACCATCCTTGCTGCGAACGCTGCTGGCGTCAGCGCTTCGCGAGGCCCGGCGGCCACAAGCTCAAGTATTTCCCATCATAGGTGATTTCTACCCGAACAAGCAACGACAAGCTAAGAACAGGAGCATCTCAAATTCTTACCTTAGTGCACGAAGTCGGCACGAAGTCCTTCCTAGGAATGGCGCGTAGCCATTGTTTGAGAGCGTCGGCGTCTTTAGGGAAGGAAAACACTTGTATCTTCTTTCCTGTTTTGTAGTTGCCGGTGCATCCGGGTACACAACACTTATTCGGCATTGTCGCATCACTCCAGCATCACGCACGGAAACGAAATTGCCGCAAAACAACAACGGAAAGCAACAAACGTGAAACACCGTCAACACCACGCCGCCGAACCGTCACCACCGCCGCCCGTGCTGCGCTCGCTGCCGCTGCGGCTTCCCCGAGAGTCGGCCGGCCGGAAATGACGTCAAATTGCTGGGCGCAGGCCTGAAAAGATTTTCCGGGGGTGACGCCTAAACGCGACAAGTGATGGCGAAATTCTGCAAGTAACTCGGTGAAAAAAAAAAAAAACTCCCAAGCATTTCCCCGAGGGTGAACATGGTTAAGCGCGAATGCACGGGGTGATGCTATGAGGGGTATTTATTAATTCACACTATTATATTTATTAATCACACTATGGTGCCGTCGATGGGCACGTTCACGATCTGTCCCTTAATGCCGTACTGACCATTGCCCCGCGTGAGCCGCCTGATGCTCATGAAGGGGAGTCGAGGCGAGATGAGGCGCTCTTCCACCGAGTTCAGATCGGGGAGGTACACGGGACGAGGCGGGTATGCGTAGCCGTGGCTCTTGCTCAACGGCGGAACCCGCCCGGCCAGCAGGGACTCTCGGAGAGACGCACACACCCGGAACGCACCGAAGGGAGCCAGCCGCGGGTCTTGTGCATCCATGTCGTCGCATCGGTGTTCGCGCGACCGTCTTCCGAACTCGTTCCAAAGAACCCGCAACGCGTTCAACCTGTTGGTCTCGTTCCTCACGCCGGAAATGCAGCTCAGGTTGTTATCGAACCACAGCCGGTCACACACAGCGCAGCTGTGACCGAAGCTGCGATCCACAAAGTCGCGTTTGAAACGCGCGTCCGGACGAGCAAAGTGCAGGGCTCGCACCCTCTCCCGCGCGGCACGTTCACTGGCTCGAACGGCTTCGGGAACGTCCACTCGCCGTTGACGATTGCGAGCGGCGTCTTGACGCCGGCCTTCATCGCCCTTCT
Source organism: Rhipicephalus annulatus (assembly GCA_013436015.1). Taxonomy (NCBI): domain Eukaryota; kingdom Metazoa; phylum Arthropoda; class Arachnida; order Ixodida; family Ixodidae; genus Rhipicephalus; species Rhipicephalus annulatus. Next base: position 3,850 of record WOVY01006641.1, read on the forward strand.
CCGCCTGACGCTTGCGTTGTCGTTCCGCTTCTTGGGCCGCGTTCGCGGCTCGATGCTGACGCCTCATCTCGGCCTCGCGAGCGCGCAGTTCACCATCCGCTGCACGCTTCGCCCGCTTGTCCTCGGCCTCGCGAGCGCGAAGTTCGGCATCCGCTGCACGCTTCGCCCGCTTGCACTCGGCCTCGCGAGCACGCAGCTCGGCATCCGCTGCACGCTTCGCCCGCTTACGTTCGGTCTCACGAGCCCTTCGCAGCGCCGCCTTGTCTTCCAACGTCGGCGAAACCACAGCGGTACCGTCAGCTCCAACGACGGGTGCAGTGCTGGCATTCGGTTGTATTGCATTCGTTGTTGATGGTAGCGTTGCCTCCGGGACATCCATAGCACGACCCGCTCTCGACGGGAGACTGAGAGAGAAGGCGGGTGCGCAAGAGAGAGGAGTGCGCGCGCAGCTGCAGCGAGCGAGGAGAGCGGAGGAGCGAGCGAAGGGGGAGGGGGACGCGCGCAGCGGCGTTAAAGATATAAGGCGCGTTACTGACACCGATATCAGCGTCGCGTCCGTGGCTTATTCGGTAGAGCGTCGCGCTGTGGCCTGCCAAGTCCTCTTTCTTTTAAAGATAGAGAGAAGACTGCGGACGGCGCCGACAGCGGTGGATGGTTTGGGGTCGCTTATAAAGTGTATTCACACTTAAAAAATGTCCGCCTATGCAAGCACAGATGGTTAGCCAGCGAAGCTGAAATTTGCGATCAAAGGCGGTTGCAGACGTCGCAGCCAAAGCCAAAGTGCAGCTCTGGAAACTCCCGCTGAAAGTATTCGTTGGCCCCTACGAACGCGTCCCCGCCTTTGACACGTCGACGACGGTCTGCCCACAACGTCGTTTCTTCAGCTCGCCGTTGTCGCTTGCATTCGGTTCGGAAGACTGCCGCATGCTCGGTGCGCAGTTGCTGCTTGTGCCCGGGCCTGTTTTTGGGCCCGGATTGAACATGGGCCCGGCGAACGTGAGTTCTCTCACGGATCAGCTCCCGGCGCTGTTCCTGGAAAGCTGTCGGTTGTTCGAGAGTTCGTACGATCCATGCCCTCCACATTTCGAAGTTGTAAGCGAAAATGCTGCGTGTGGGCTCATCGACACGGCTGCGAAGAGATGAAATACGTCATTGACTGCGCTGCCAACAGCGTGCGAGCTTGGGTGCAACGTAGAGAATGACTTACTCTCGGCGCAGCCAATGGAGACCGCTACCGAAACTTGTGGTGAACGGTTTTCGTTTCAGCTAGCCATACGCAGCTTTCGATGTGGAAATAAGTCCAAATCCGCTTTTTGTCAGCGGTACTGGCAACTCGGCGTCGAGGTCAGCTTTTCACAATAACGGGAGGCCAAGTCCTTGCATGGTTTCGTGGAAAAATCAGTTTTTTTTTTCAATAAATAGTTTGCTCTCTCTCCACACCGCAAGTAAACATACCGTTCCAGCAGACGTACGCTTTAGTATTACAAAGAACACATGCTCTGAGCGTGTTGAATCGGCTCAGTATTGTTCTGTGCCGTACGTAGCACGTCAGGATTTTCTCAGTTCGCCAAGCTAGATTAACAAAAATTGCTTGATGAACTATCTGATTACTAGCTCTTGCGAAAAAATCTTCAATGCAAAAGTTATACAGCCCCCCCCCCTTTTTTTTTTAAACGTCGGAAAATTCCATCCATGCTAAGATAGCCAACAATCTCATAATCTGGGTGATTATTATAGATTGGTCAATAACTTTTGAACAGGTAAACTCAACGAAAAGTATTCGATAGAAAAGAGCGTTGTTCAGCGGCTTCCAATAATTTCATCTATGCTAAGCTCAGTGCTCTGCCCCCCCCCCCTTCCACTGCCCCCCACATTTCCCTTAAGGTGCGTGAAAGGATCAAGCATGCTTGGTGCAAGCTAGCTGCAGCGTCTTTACATACTTTTACATGGCATGCTTTGTCGATATGTGCACCAATGGTCACACGCAGTCTCCGGAATGTGAGAAATCACCGCTCGTTGGGGTGTCATGTTGAAGGTCACTGAACTCTTTGAAGGAGCACTCGCAACAAAATGTCAAAACAAAAATGACACTGACAAAAATGTCTTTTACACAAAGGCATTGCAACAAGTCGGAAGTAATTTGTTCTGGCACAGCCGTGTTGGTGAGCCACCTCTGTCGCAAATACGATCGTGAACTGGTCAAAAGGTAGCTGTTCTTCGAACGGTAGCTCTACTCCTCCTGATACAAACACATGAAACGTTCTTGTGTGTGCGTTTGGTTCAAAAGGCAGGCTACTCGCACGCACGTCGTCATAGCAACGAATAGGTTTTGTGTAAGCTTTGTATTGTATTTATAGGCTCTTAATTAATGATGCGAAACAGCAACTTCAAAGACAAAACACATACACAAAGGAAAAAAAATCGGCAGATCTTACGTACCTGGGAATCGATGTTATGCGAAGCATGCGGAGGGAAGGTGACCATGTTGCAATTTTTTTTTATTGAGCGACATGTCATGAAACGACGCTAAAGACATGTACAAATGTTGCATGCACAGACATATGTTGAAGAGGTCAGATGTTTATATAACCAGTTGTTTGCACTTGTGCAACGATGCAACTGGAACATGCGTATTAGCAACACCAGAAGCTGATATGTTGCGCTGATGCTCGTGAGGATGCTGGCCCTAGACACTGCTACACAAATCAACTACAGCGCATGACAACTAACCACAATTGACGTTAACCCGTCGTGACGGCTGTATCAAAGGAGTACATATGTGATGCTTATAAAATTGGGTAGGCAGCACTGCAACCACTATTGACGTTTCACGAAGATTAGGATTTCAAAAGTAGTTCCGAGGTCTGGCGTAGCTCTGTGGTTGAATGCTTCGTTGCAACGCAGAATGTTTTGGTTCGATTCCAGCTGGAACCCTGCCATTTATTCTATGCCTTCATTGGATCGACAGTACAGATGTCGGGTATATCTTAACGCTCCCGCGTTAAAATTGCGCGCGTGTGTTGGCGTCGTTACTGGGTAGATATTGTCAATCACCTGTGCCACATACTCGCAAACCAGCGGCACATACTCGCCCGTGGGTATGTGCCACTGTCTGGCGGGAAGTGTTTGACGACTTAGGGAAGTCAACAGCGCTTCGATCAAAAGCAACAGCATCCTCGAGGCTGAGGAAGTAGCGATCGCGCTCGCCATCACACACCAGAGCGAAGAGTCTACTACAGGAATAGTTACTGACTCGCAAGAAGCGTGTCGACGGTACAGCAGTGGACGCATATTCACTGCTGCCATCCGCATACTCAAGGGAAGAAAAATCAACTTCTCGAGCTGCTCCATTACGTGGACACCAGGCCATGAAACTGTGACAGGGAACCAGCGCGCCGACGTCATTGCCCGGTCACAGTTACTAGACGCTATGGAGCAATTTTAGAACACCAGAGAGCCCTGAGGAGGGTATACCCCCCTCCCCACAAAGACCTCGGCAGAGAGCAGTAGGTTTCCTAGAGACAGCTGCAGACTAAAACGTACCCCAATCACAGGCTTCTGAGTAAAATCTATCCGGGATTATACGCCAACAAATGCCAGCTATTTAGAGAACACCCCACACTTTACCACGTGACATGGGCCTGCCAACACACACAGGTAGTGCCAAGAAACTGTACACCAACACCGGAGCAGTGGGAGGCTGCGCAGTCCTGCTCTAAGCCTGAAGAACAGCTCAAGCTGGTCGACAGAGCTTGCAAGATGGCAAAGGCCACAGGGGCCCTGGAATGAGGGCTCCACCTTCATCGGAAAAAAATATTTGTAATAAATTTTTGCATTCATTCATTGACAACTTACGCGGCGGGATTGTGACATTATTCATGTCTTGACCAGCGCGCCATATTCGTCAAATCATCTTACCCTCTCATGCCAATTTCGGTTCACGCCAAGTTAAGGGGTGGCCATGAGAGCACCCAAACGTAAGCGGCTAGATAGATAGATAGATAGAGAGATAGATAGATAGATAGATAGATGATAGATAGATAGATAGATGATAGATAGATGATAGATAGATGATAGATAGATAGATAGATGATAGATGATAGATAGATGATAGATAGACAGATAGATAGATAGATGATAGATAGATGATAGATAGATAGATAGATGATAGATAGATAGATAGATAGATAGATGATAGATATATGATAGATAGATAGATAGATGATAGATAGATAGATAGATAGATAGATTATAGATAGATGATAGATAGATAGATAGATGATAGATAGATAGATGATAAATAGATGATAGATAGATAGATAGATAGATGATAGATAGATGATAGATAGATAGATAGATAGATGATAGATAGATGATAGTTAGATAGATAGATAGATAGATGATAGATAGATGATAGATAGATAGATAGATAGATAGATGATAAATAGACGATAGATAGATAGATAGATATATGATAGATAGATAGATAGATAGATAGATAGATAGATAGATAGATAGATACACTCAAAGTCGTTGAAGTTCGCTAAGAAATGCTTCGCGTTTAATAGATACGTTCAACGTCGCCGAAGTTCGCCAAGAAATGCTTCGCACTAAGAAAAAAAAATGTGGCATTTCCTTTTTTTTTAATGTCGATCTAATGTTCAGTTGTTTTTTCAACACTTTGTTTTTCTCGTGAACAGGTTCTCCCTCAAAACTGGCTGTGCTCAAGGCATCGACCACCACGCGGCGCTGAGCTCCTAAGCAAGTCTCGAAGCACAAGCAGCGACACAAGAACGACATCATGAGTGAGTACAGAGATTCGAACCCGATGACGCACTCGTAATTATATATGAGGGCCAACATTTGATGGGCCATATCACATCCAAATAATGCCTGTTTTTTTTTTATTTCAGCTGAGATATCGCAGTACAGCGTGGGTAAGCGCAAGCCCGTCATTGTGGCTCCTGACGCTTCTTGATTCGTCGCCAGTTTTTCCGATGCAGTTATCTCTTCTCTTTAAGGGGAAAATATCAAGTGATTCGTTGCGCGAGCCCATTGAGGGAAACATGGCAAGTGAACGAAGTGGTACAAAAACCCACGCGACATATATACTCCGTTTCACACATCAGGTGCAACGCCGTGGAAGCTATGCAAGAAGCTTGGCCAGCGAAACGTATCGCTCTGCGCCTCTCGTCGTTCGCGTGTACTCTGATTAGTACTGGTCAGTGTTGCGGAATGGGCGCCGCCATTCCTTTCCGATTCTATTCCTCGGAATGAAAAACTTAGCCCATTTCCACTCCGGGAATGGCCTGGCACTTCCATTTCATTCCTGCGATTCCTCAAATGCATCGGTTTTATTGGGTTAAGAATGAACGCCCCATAATGCTGATGTCCTTAGATGTATTAAAAACGGCAAAATTACGCAAAACACAATACCAAGATCAAGGCCTATCTTGTGCAGTACAACCTCCTTACTCATTCCCATGGGGGTTGCAGTTCTTTTGCTGCCTTTTGTACTTGCATGTTCCCTATGTTTGAACGAATTCTCATATTGTTTAGGCTTAAATGTGTCAATGCTAAAATGACAACACAGTGTATTTTTATTCTGAAAAAAGTAGCGTTCCACAACAAGCAGTTTTGTCACACATCTGGACGGGTCGTGAATATAGAGACAACTAAAGTTTGGTCAGTGAGGAACAAAACCCTCTACATTTGCAGGTGTTAGAACGGTGCTTAGCTCAGGCACCTTGGGCATTTGCACCAAATGCGGAATACCGGGCCACAGTGCTCTTCACAACTGACGATTTTCAATCGCGCTGAGCAAGCGTGAAGTAGCTGAGGAGAACTCTGTGTTCACCAGCGCGCGCACGTATTCATTGCCTTCCTTGTCGCAAAGGTTAATTACGTGCGTCAGACACTAAACTGCTCGTGAGATAAAGATCAGGCTGTGCATAGAGTGTCGCGACATAAGAGTGGGATTACCAATGAAAACCAACGCGCAGGGATTGGTTTCTTCGTTTAATATCCGCTGGCATGTTTTTTTTTTGTACACTAACTCATGGATCAGTTTATCTTTTACAAATAGGCAGATTGTTCACACTTTTACGCCACGCCTACCCTTGGCTCTGGCCAAATAAATGTGGACCCAAAGAATGCGTTGCGGCCTTCAACTTTAAAAGAAAATTGCACCATCTCCCCCTAAAGGGAATCACGAGGAGATGCGAAACAGCAATTGGGGTGCACACCAAATTTCACTTTACGTTCGCGTGGTGTTTCCGTTAGTGTGCACGGTTAGATTCAGTGCTTGTGTTGTTGTTACGTTGGGTTTGTGCATTCTCGAGGAAATGTCGCTTGAATCGTGCGGTCACTCGGTCAGTCCCCGGCCACTGCAGCTGTTTCGAAAGCTTCGCTACCCTCGCCGTAGACTCGCGTTGTCTCTCAGTAGTGGCTGCGGTAGCTCGACGCCGACGCTTGGCTTGCGTTTCCCTGGCGCGGAGTTCGGGATCACTTTGCCTGCGGAGGCACTTGCGTTCGGCATCGCGATCCCAACGCCATTGCTGCTCCGCGGCAATCTAGATCTCGGCAGATGTTGGAGTGCAACCGGCGCCGACGTTGACGTTACAACTAATCTGAACGGGAGCGAAGCGAGAATCACAGAATTAATAGAAGCCGTGGGAGCGCACGCACTTACATAAAATGGGGGAGGGAGAGGAAAGAGTAGGTTTATAAGCTGCAGCGCGGGCGGAGGAGCAAAGAAGGTGACCGAACGCCTGCGTGAAGGAGGAGAGTGGGAGAGAGGAGGCACATGCGCAGTGGAGCGCGGATGCTACCGGATCAAGCTTGCTCATAAGACGTTTCAGATCTGAAAAAAAAAAAACACGTTCGCAGGCATACATGACTAATTTGAGCATGATATTACAGTAGTGGAAATAATGGTGTGGCAAAATGTTTATCTCCAATGCCTTATTTGCTTGGTGATGCGAACATGGACATGTGCTCAGTCGTAGCAACCGAGCGAAGAAGCAAAGAAAGAAAAGAATAATGATAATAATAAAATGGTCCCACCGCGGAGCAGTGCACTCTATGAAGAAAAGAAGGAAGAAGGGTTTAGAGGGTTGCTCTATTAGAGGAGTAACTAACCGTCACACCTATTATTACATTTTAGGGATAACTGCGGAGTCACTCTGCCCTCTCATGGTTACTCAAGGGAGCAACAGTTATTTTTCGCAGAACAGAAATAAGCTTTTCAGTTGGCCTAACTAGCATTTTGAAGTGCGTGCAGGGCATGCGATTAGATCAAGGTGGTTTTTCGATTGGATGTGCAATGAATGCGCAAACATAACATTCAGAAATAAATTTCAGAAAACTTACAGCAAACACACGGGATTCGAACTCACGGCCATTCAATCAGCATACGCGTACGCTAACCACCCCACCACGCCATGCTATGACGCCGTCTGGAAGGAAACATGTCTATGTATGCATCAACGGGTCGTTTGCACACGGCAGAAGCACTTCTCCAGTTACTCCAAAAACAGGGCGCTTTCCTTCACCAGGAGGAAAGTGCCCCTCCTTGCCGTGCCGTGTACAAGCTTTTGCACTAATTTTGTCTTTTGGGGACCAAGGCACCCTTTTCGGGGTAACTGCGCAGTGACCCTGGAAAACGTTTTCGAGTGGAAGAATCTCCTGGGTAAGAGCGTGCAGCACTAGTCGCAAGCAGCCTTCAGAATTTAAAAGAGACTCCCCCCCCACCCCCGTTCCCTTTTTTTCTATTTATCAGCTTGAACAAATGGTTCTAGAACAACAACACGTCGGGCAATTGGTCACTTATTATTTGTCAATAACTACGACGTGAACTTGTGGTACCTCGCGTCATAAAGCCCTCGCCACAGATCGCTTAGCACTTGTCACATTGTTACGACGTCATCACATGGCGTCATCAATGACTTAGATCACGTGGGTTTTTGTACCACTTGTTCGGAAAGTTTCAGAGGCGATGAACAATGCAGCACAATGCAACGTCAGTGCAACCACGCTTTCTCCGAAAGCGCCTCAAAATGCCTTTCTGCAAATCTGCACCCCGACTGTACAACCTACACTGCCTTACTAAGTTTGCTGCAGCGTATCGTCCTTAAGGGTGTATTGACACAAATCTCAAATATTTTTGGATTGTCGCTACTTAATATGGCTACTTTGAAGAGAGAGAAGAAAAAAAGATCTTTAAGTTTTGATATCGAGGGGTGGCTTCTCATTGACGTGTCATTGCAGCGTTATCGATGCCAAGCGGAGACTTTACAATTGCCAACGTATACGTAGTAGCGGCAGATCCATCGTCTGGTGCACATAGCGTGCGATGACCTAATTATTGTGATCCCGACCGGAATATTTGCGGCCTTATAGGCTGGACGCAGAACTCATGCAGAGTTTGAAAACTGTGAATCTTTGTTGACTCCTCGGGATATTGTCCATCGCACTGGGCCTGGCCTGGTAATGTGGCAAAGAAAAATACGCATAACAACAAAGTGGAATATCTTACCCGGGTTTTCTGGCTCCGCAGTGTAGAGAGCCTGATACTGCATAGCAAGGAAACAGGCAGCGTCCTTTTAAATGTCTCAAAATTTTGTCAGTACTCCTACAAATGTTACAGTACAACATACTGCCACACTTCTTTGTTTACATTAATTTCTTAGCAAATAGAAGGTAGTGAGCCAGATTTGATTCTAGTTGACCGAGCTCACTTTTTTTCTCCCTCGGAAAGCACAGCGAAACAGAAGCGTAACAGAGCGTGGAAGTGCCGTAGGTTTGTCCGTAATAATTTCGAATCATTTTTACACGATATATATTTAAGTGTTTTATGCCGGAATGTACTACGGCTCCACTGACGTATTTCCGTCACGGATATGACGCTCCAAAGTATACACTAAGAGGTGACAAAGAAATGTAGGAGGAAAAGCTCCGTCCTCAGGAGTGAAGCGCACGACCCCTCGTTCCACAAACACATGGCGCAAACCGACTCGGCCACACAGCGTCCGTTCCTGAGCTTGCTATTCGTGAGCTATTCATATACGCATTTAGTGCTGGTGGGAGTCAGAGATTGGTTACGTTAGCCTGTTCTTGCTATGACAGGCGCGATCGCGCGAAGAGCGTGCTCTAAAAACCGCCGCCCCGCACATTGCGATGCGCGGGCGCTTCAACAGGGCCTCGTAATTCATCATCACCTTTTCATCAGGGTGGTTTTTACGTCGTGTGCTTTCACCACAAGCGCGTGTTGAAGTGAGGCGGCACGAAGGTCACTTCCGCCACTGCACCGGCCGCGCTTTCGAAAGGAGCGCGCTGCTCACACACAGGTAACAGTTACACAGGTATAATTCGCACTCATCCGTTGTGTACCTGTGCGTTCGTTCCATGCGTTTTTATTTGTGTTTCAGCAGGGCGCTTTAAGTGTCAAGCTGTCACAGTTGTTAGTTTGGGAAGGAGGGTACTGATTTTTAAATAGAAAAAAATGAAAAATGATCCCCGCAACTGTCTGCATCACAGTGTGAAACCTCAGCATGCAGTAGCTCACAGCGAAAGGAATAAGAAGGCATTAAAAGAGACAGAGAAGCAAAGTTTGTAAGACGGTTAGAAAAGTCTGTGGACGGGGCTCCTATCGGTGAGCGACCCTCGGAGAGAGGGCATCGCGGACGAGACAACCACCAGACATGCAATAAGCCGAGCGTCTCCGCGTGGTTAGTTCGGGCTCATCCTGTGTACTTTTCATGCGTCCTTTCTGCTCCAAGAACGTACTGCAAGTTTAGAGTGACTTGCCACTCTTCGCGTCTCATTACATGCAAAGAAAGTCGCTATACAGCACTCATTTCTTTAACCCGCGGTGGCAAAACAATGCACAGCTAACGCTCAAGTATACCTCTGTAAAAAAAAAACACACATTTCACCTTCGGGTTTTAGCGATTCCTATCACAAATGGGTTAGTTATGTTTCCTCTTGTACTTGCCGCTTGTACGGACGTGTAGGTTTTAAGAACAACCGTTTTTCCGGAATGTAATTAGGTAAAGCACAAGCACTTTTTACTGATAATATATTAATAATTAAAATGTGAACAGACATATTGCCGCCAGCGTTATTTTGAGGTGTTCAGTTTAAACCCACAGACACTGCAAGCAATACTCGGTGCAGATCGCGCCTCAGTGTTCGAGAATCCTCACGTTTGTAGTGTATTGATCGCTTTGTCAAGCTTGCGCAGGACGTGAACACTCAAGCAATCTACAGAGCTTGCGCGACTACCAGCGATAAGCCTCGCGTGATACAGCGCGCTTCAACGATGATCACATTAACGGCGACCTCCACTGTGCGCGCCGAATGGTGTTTATAGGGTGCATTGCTTGCTTTAACCTGATGAAGTGTTTCACTTTCTAGAAGCACCCTGCTATCTTCGTACAAGTCACGACCACGTGACAATACTAACACTGCAAAATCGGTCAAACGCGTATTTCGCGCGGCCACACAGAGTGACGATTCCCTAATTTTAATGCATCAATGTTACTGTCTCTCTCACAGCTGGCAGCCAGATGTCTCAAGTGTCAGGTAAGTTTCTGATGGTTATCCGCTACACACTTTTACTTTACTTTTATGCTGTATTCATGATGTAGGGGTGCTATCAGCCCCTCTATTGTCGTTTGCGCCCCATGCCACTTGCGCCTCTCGCGGATTCAGGCTTAACAGCCGCCGAGTGAAAAGTTGTTCTGTTCCCGCTGTTTAGAGTTAGCGCGAATGCGCCAGCAGCGCCACGTGATCGGTGGTGGGGTATAGGCCGGCACACGAAAAACCGTAGCGAGTCCTTTATTTTTTTTTTTTGGGGGGGGGGAGGGGTGCTTGACTGCGGGCGCTGACGGACGTCTCCAGCGGTTGGGGGTCCGTTAGTGGCAACACCGCAGGTCGATTTCCGCGGATCGCTCGTGGTGAGTCGAACGTCGGCGACGCCGCGTTCGCGCTACCTTGCTGTTATGTTTGTGTGTTGTATCGAATTACGCTATAAGGTTGTTTTCAGCGTGTCACTAGGGGCATGTTTGATTCGACTGGTGATATCATCAGTTGTAAAAGTAAGTGAATAAATGTACAGGTCGGTCCACTGTTAGAGGGAACACGCGAGCGCGTAGCCTGCACATCAACCGACAGTTGAAGAAAACACGTTCGTTTTCGGTGTTATCCATTGCTGAACGAGATAAGGAGTCACGGCCGGTAGGCAAGCGCTGCTAGATTGCGCTTCCTCTTCGCTCGCGCAAAGGGCGATGCCTGCAGTGCGTTGTCTTCAGCCAACGAATTGAATATGCTGCGCGAGCACGGTGCAAGCTGCAGGCGTTGCCCAACATCGCTAGCTGGCCATGAATTGTTATCTTGGCTGGAAATAGATGACGCCGAAAGTGAGCGTGTTTTTCTTATAGCTGTAGGCTGATGGTGCTCTAGGCAGACGCCGCAGAGCGCAGGCCACGCGTTCCCTCTAACAGTGGACCAACCTGTACAAGTCTTCGGTTTGCAAGACCGCGTGACAGCGCCCGTTTGTTCCGAGAGCCCACACCACCGAAAGGAATCAAAAACAACCTCGTATCGGTTTCTCTTCGACTAGTATACAACTCTTCACTGATGATTTATGCGTTTTGATCAGGTAGTTCTTGAAGTTGTAAAAACGTGTCCTTACCCATCTGTTATCTAGCGTTCCTATCTAGTAGCTAACGGCAGGAAAAACAGCACAAATGAGACCATGTGATATAAAAAAGGAAATCGAAAAGCACACACGATGATAACAGGGAAAGAGCAGCGAGACACAACACAAACGCAAGGAGAAACAAACGCAAATCGATTCTCAGCAGTACTTTACATTTTTCAGTTGGGTTGGAGCTGACTTAAATTTGTTAATTGTCCCTTTATTTTCTCTCTCTCATTTCAGGCTTCGACTCCAGCAGCACTTCGGGTAAGTCTTACCAGCATCCGCATGGTTGCAGATGGCAGTACCTAATCGGTGCTATCTCTGGCCACGGCTTCCCAACTAAAAACGCGTAATACTTCAAACATTTCAGGCATCAAACACCCCATACAATTGCTGCATCGCTATTTAACCGGCCAAGCGCAATTGCATATTTCGCAACACGTTTTTACGCAAGGACGGATGCAGCGAATAACCAATCCTTTCAGGACCTTGCCAGCCAGAAAAATATGTGAAGTGGCATGTAAGAACCATATTCGAAATAAACTTTTAAAAAATTGACAGCCTAAAAGATGCGAAATTATCTGTTGTTATCGACAAAAGACGATCTTCGTTAAACGCGTACATATAACACGAATGAATAAGATAAACCAGTGGTAATAGTAGTATTCTTGGTACTAAGGCATAAGTAGAAATGATACGATTTGTTTTGTAATGCCCACTGAACCATAACGTCCCGACAAGGTGCTTGCGTGCATACATGTGTGTACGGTTGAACATTTGATGCAGGGGACGGCTTTATGCTCTCCCATAGTAGAGTACCTATACTCTAAATCGTTAACCACTTTTTTCTAAACACAGGTACGAGCTTCTCGTCACATGCTCGCGAAAAATATCATGGCGTTCTCGCGGCCACAGAGTTTCCAAAAATTAACTAGAGGGGACTCTGGCGATGCGATCATTGAGCCATAGAGTTTCCCCATATACACTAGAGGGAACTGTGGCGCTAGTGTCTATGGGAGCTGCTATGCACGGCGCTTCAGTGAGCATGGGAATGATGGGTAGTACACACATTTGTCTAAACTTCGTACTTCTGGCCTGCTTTTGGCTCTGTGTGTGTTCATGTGGCTTAAAGCTGTTTTCTCACGAAACAAAAATTAGCAAATGTTTAGCAATAGCCCTTCACCGCCATATTTTTTTTCGAATTACCTTTACAAACTGGGTCAGGAAGTTCAAAAGGGTTGAATCTTTCTTTTAAAACAAAACCGAAACACAGCAATAAACGAAGCCGCAAGTACAATTCGCCGCCCGCAAGTACGAAGACTAGGCAAATGTGTGTACTACCCATCATTCCCATGGTCGCTGAACGATCGCAGTGCCGGAGTGCCCTCTAGCTAATTTTGAGAAACTCCATGCATTCAGCGACCATGGAAACGATTAGTACCCGGATTTGTCTAGTCTTCGTACTTGCGAGCGGCAAATCGCACTTGTGGCTTCTTTATTGCTGTTTTTCGGTTTCGTTTTCGAAGGAAAGACCGAACCCTTTTGAACTGAGTGACCCGATTCAAAATGATAAGCCTAAAAAATTAAGACGATGAATTACGATCGCTGAACACTTGCTCACTTTTGTTCGTGAGGAAACAGCTTCAAGGCACACAAACACACACGGAAGCCAGAAGTACGAAGATTAGACAAATCCGTGTCCTACCCATCATTCCCAATGCTCGCTGAAGCGCCGCGCGTTGCAGCTCCCATAGACACTTATAGCGCCAAATGCCCTCCATTGTATATTTAGAAAACCCTCTGCCCGCGGCCACTCTGCTCTAGACTCCAATGGTGGCACATTAGCGGCCATTTTTCGTCCTTAGGTGTCGAACGGTATCAAAACTAGGCATACTGGTGCATGAAGTCACCCGCATCAATACCGCAGCCTGAGGACAAACTATATAGCGGCAATGTAGGGAGGTCTGCCATGCGTAAATCGACTTTACGATTAAAAATATATATGTATATCTGGAGCACCTTCTCAGCATCAGAATTGATCCAAACCATGTCTGTACGACACAGACCAGTATGTCGAGGTAAAGTCAGCTTCGAAAAGTTAGCCTAAGTACCCTTTAAGTCGTAATTTGCCGTTTTCAGATTGCAAAAATGGTGTATGCACAACCAGGTTGAAGTATTCTTCTAAAGTGGGATGCACCTCAGACGCCCTTCTTTTTTTTCATTCTTTCCAGTGGCAGCTCCAGAGTAAGTAAATGCTCAGTTGATAAAGCATCTTATTGATATAGATTGTAAAAACGTGACAACAAGCTCGTGGCACACGAATTTTGGAGTCACTGAGAGTGCTTCAGTTGTGCTTCAGCAACGGTTTTTCTTAGAACATAATGTTTTCCCTAACAGAAACATGTCAGGTTCACTCAGTGACTGTAATAGTATGAAAGCACGTAAATTACAACAAAACTTGACTAATGGGCATTTCAACTGGCCAGTAATGGCAGTTATTGTCAATGGCAACATGTTCATAACTATTGAGACGACATTGTCGTATTAGTGTTTGAATCAAACTTAAAGTCGGCATCTGGAACTCTGCAGTAGGCGAAAATACGGTGTTCTCTAAACGGCAAAGCTGGCTTGCAAACCGTTCCTTGCCCGACGAACCAAAAGACTGCCGTCATCATAAGCGTGTATGTGCCACATAAATTTGATTAAACACCACCACTCACCACTGGTCCTCCAAAAACGAAGAAGGCAGCAGTCAAGCTAACAACAAATGGCTGCCAAGCAATCATTGTGCCACAGCGCGAAGATATATCTTCGCTCTCGCTCTACATATATGTAGAACGAGAGCATAACTAATTCGAACAGCAGTGAGGACTTCGAGAAGACACTGCAGCGGTGGGAGGCGTGTACGCCATCGACGATGTGCCCGTCGGTATCTGTATCGTGCGCCTACTCTTCGGAACTTGTAGATCGGTGTCGTGTCTGTAACTCTCTCTGGTTTAAACTAGGTTTAACTAGGTTAGTCTTCAGAATCGCCCAGGTCTGCTTTTTAAAGACTTGCGCAGCTTATTTAAAGCTTCGCCGGTCTTTCTTTTTTTTCCTCTCGCAGACATATGTGTGGAGCGCCCGTAGTCCTGAGCAAACCCAACGTCTGCATGAGACGTGTCGTAACTATAGTGCGACTGCCCAAACAATCACTCTCGTCAGTTTCCTTTAACAAAAAACCCACACATTATTATACAGGGGGGCACACGTAAAATCCTTATAGAGTATACGTACTTATTAATTACCCTGTGCTTCCAGTGTGGACATTCCAATGGCGCTCACGCAAGTATCTTACCGCAGGTGTTTGGAACGATGTTTTGGCACGTGGTTGCGGTGGCGCAGAAGCAGTGGGAGGCGGTAACAAGATGGCGAGATGTAGAATCTTCATTGAATCAACTTGTCGGTAAAGTTCCCAGTGTTATAACTGTAGTCTTTTATGCCTGCGGAAATTCGACATCCGTGCTGCCTTCCTCCTTCTTCCCTTCTTCACAATTTGGAAATGGATCACAGGCTTAGCGTGCGTGTCCGGAACATGGCCACACCAGCATCTTCACCAGATGTCACGCTGCTGTGACAAGACTGGGAATCAACTGGGGAAGTCTTCATGGGGCTAACTTGTATTCGGAAAACAAAAAGTCGCACTACAAGATACTGCATGGCGTACACTGACAGCGTGCAGAGCGGTCGTCGGTCGTCGCGATCTGATCAACTGTAAGGCACGTCGAAATATGTTCTTGTGGCATTGAAGACTCCAGCGTTTTCGTTAGGGCAGGTCCGCGTTAGTTCTGCAATAAACTCCAGTGTTCATGTTGCACGTTAGTCTAAAATAATGTCTGAGAAGCTTCCTAGGCATTCCCGTATGACTTGCACAAGACAGTAGTTATACGAGTAACTGTAGGCGTTAGAATAAAAATTAAAAGTCGGTGAGGCTTCTACAGTGTCGTGAAACATGGTAACTGTACGGTCTTCAAGACTAATCTGATCGCTCATAGGTGGTTACTATAGGCTTTAGCTAGGCTCGAGTCTAACCGTAGAGAGTGAGACACACGAAACGGATGCCCCAACTCCCGAATCAGGAACTCACGCTGAAACCAAACGTTCACACCTCTCGTAGTTTTACGGGTACGTCATCGTTGGTGTCCGCCTTCTATCGGTTCGGGGTGTTCTCGCAGCTGTCATTGCCTTTCGCATTCCCTAGTGTTCTTTCGTGATACTCAGGGTCTTCGGCTCCCCGTCATGTCATCGCGCGCATTTGTTGTTACGCTAACTGTTACGGTCTTAATTCTTAGATATTCACGTCATGTCTGTGGCACATACTCGTCAATGATGGTAAATTTTTTTTCGGGAGGGGGGGGGTTCGTTGTTTGATTAAGCCAGCTTCGCTTTTAGTGGAAAAAGAAGCTCACGAGACGGTGTATACCTCATTGTCAACACAAGTGTGCTTGTCTTTGTCCTCTAGCTTCACGTTTGTTCATTTTGTCGCTGCTGTTAACGGTGATCAATCAATAATTCTGCTTGGTTGCACGCTTTTTCGCGCGCAGTGACGAGTCCTCGTTGTCGGCTGTGACCATCTTGCTTGCCATCTTCTTGATCGGCGGTGCCGTTATGGTGATCGCCTTCATATTCCTCAGCAGTGACGGTGAGTTCTCTTTAAATCGCGTTCAGTAGCACTGATAGGTGATTTCATGATTATGAACATCACATCGAAAGGACACGCAATGCTGACGATGAGGACAAGCGCCGGACGAAAATTTCCAGTGGCCGCCATGGCTATTGAAGGCGAAGCAAAGTGTTTCTTGGCAAACTTCGGCAGTTTGATATCTATCTAGTCTATCTATCTATCTATCTATCTATCTATCTATCTATCTATCTATCTATATCTATCTACTATCTATCTATCTATCTATCTATCTATCTATCTATCTATCTATCTATCTCTCTATCTATCTATCTATCTTTTATCTAGCTATCTATCTATCTTCTATCTTATTTAGCTATCTATCTATCTATCTATCTATCTATCTATCTATCTATCTATCCACCTACGACATTCAGCTCTCCTGACCCTTTCGGTAATGGTATCGATACCAAGCTTGGTGTGGCATAAACATGACTATGGAGGACATATCTGACGGGTCATAACAGAAAAATCTTGATATGTATGTCATGAATGTCATGATTTACATTTCATGGTCCTGCAGCCTCTTGCGGTGGTGCTTTCGTTCACATGGCATGTTGCCAAAATGATATGGCATATCACGATTGCATGGCGAACACAAGTGACTGACCCTAACATGAAAATCATGACGTGTGTGTCATGTAAGTCATTACTACACGCCACGCACATTGTTACACGCACATTACTACACGCCAGCACCAGCTTCACATATACCAAATTTGGTATTACGCAACGCAAACGGACGATGAGGTAAATGACACGTCCAAACATGATATATGAATGTCCTGTAAAGCATGACTACGTGCTACGCTCATAGCGCGCTCGCTCAATGTGTACCAAATGTGGCAATACGTGAAGTGAACGGACGGCGAAGGTAAATGACACGTCCAAAAATGATAATCGTCATATGAGTACCCTGTAAAGCATGACTAAATGCTACATTTAAAGCGTCCTCGTGGCCGTTTCACTCGCTAAGTGTATAATCTGGTAGTATTTGACGTGAACGGAGGACGAAGGTAAATAACATGTCCAAATATGATAATCATGATTTGGGTGTCTTGTAAAGCATGACTAAATGCTATGCTCGTAGCGTGCTCGCGGCTGTTTCATTCACTGAACGTATACCAAATTTGGTATTACGTTACGTGAATGGACGACGAGTTTAAATGACACTTTGTTATGCCGGGGAGTCCACACCGAACGTCATTGTATCTGCAAAAGCAATCTGTGTCAAGGCCAGCGAGCGAGCGAGCCTGCCGGACGCCACCACCTCAATGACGACATCTAGCCCGGTGGCACCGGTCTGTCTTAAGCACCGCCCTGCGAGCTCTCTCTACCCACGGGCCCGATAGCAGCCCGATGATGCAATGGACGCCATCCAGTCTGGAGAGTCTTATGCAATGCGTGGCAATACGGCTCGCTCACGGGTGCAACCGAGCGCAGCGACTCCGGATTGGAGGATCATGACGCCACCCAGTGGCGGGTTCCAATTTGAGAAAGCTGACGCCACCAGCAGCGGTTCTGATTGGATGGTGATGCCGTAAGGAATCACCCGCGGCCTATAAAAAAGCAAGCGGTGCGATGCCAGACAGCCAACCTATGCGTCAGAGAAGACATCTCGGCTCTTTGAGTCCCTAAGCTGTCGGCCCCACTGCCGAATATGTAACGCCTCTATTTCTATGCTGTACATAAATATTGCCTTAACTCGTCGCCTTGTCCGCTGGTCTATCAGCTGTGTGCAGAAGTAGCCGTGAGCTGAGAAACGGGCTACTGAACAACACTGGCGGCCCGTGACCTCGGCACACTACGCAACAGTGTAGGCGGTGGTGGGAGTCGTAACAATGTCCCGACGTGATAATTATGAGTGTCCTGTAAAGCATGACGACATGCTACGCTCATAGCGTGCTCGCGGCCGTTTCGCTCGCTCAACGTGTACCAAATTTGGTATTATGTGACGTGAACGGACGACAAAAGTAAATGACAGGTCCAAACATGATAATCATGATATGAGTGTCCTGTAAAGCATGACTAAATGCTACACTCATACCGTGCTCACGGCCGTTTCGTTCACTCAACGTATACCAAATTTGATACTACGTGACGTGAATTGACGTTGAAGGTAAATGACACGTCCAAACATGATAATCGGTAGTTTCCTGGAAAGCATGCTACGCTCATAGCGTGCTCGCGGCCATTTCGCTAGCTCCAAATATACCCAATTTGGTATTACGTGACGTGAATAGACGACGAACACAAATTCCAGGCGCAATAATGATCATCATGACATTGAATACATGTATGGCATAATTTACGTCCACCTCGTAACGTTCTGCTGATATTATTGTGACATGGTGCCACAAGACAGTAGTGGGATTCAGGCATAAAGCGGTTGAGCGTTTCTGCCTGGAAGAAAATACTACGAAGTGAATAGAGACTGGTTCCAGCCCGCCAGTGTGCCAGCCATTGTCGCCGCGTGTTAACATCGTAAATATCCGCAAATAAACGTTCTCTTGTAAGATTATTGGTGGATGTGCTGGGTACGCTTACCTGGCTCTCCTGGCAAACCAACACGGAACTTCGGGGTGGTCACCACCTTCATTTTTCTGCAATAGCTCAACAAGCCAACCCACAAAAGCAACAGCAGCCGCAGCAGCAGCAGCTGCTGCCTCCTTTGATTCTCCTGCCTCCACGAGACCCCGGAACCTTGTCGGGCACAGGCAAGGACAAGGTGAATGTCGAAGATTGGGTCACATTGTACGAGTGCGTAAGCGAATATTATAGGTGGGACCCCACGTTGATGCTGGCCAACATTGTATTTTACTTGCGGGATACGGCAGTCACCTCGTATGAGACGCATGAGTCGGAGTTGACCAGCTTGGACATATGCAAACTGAAGCTTGTCGAGTTGTTCAGCAGGCCATTTGGGCGACGGCAGGCCGCGAGGAAAGACCTGAAATGACGCGGACAGACATCGACGGAATCATGTGTGTCTTATATACAGAACGTATTGGGCCTCTGTCGGAAGGTGGATGAGAACGTGAGCAACTGACAAAATCGCCCACATAATAAAGAGAATTGCCAATGACGTATTTAATCTGATGATTGTTAAAGGTTGCGCCACCGTCGACGCGGTTGTGAAGAAATGTCAGCGGTTCGAGCATGCCAAGAACCGTCGCATAACCCGCCAGCTTGCTCGTTTGCCTAATACTGCAGCCACTTCGACCTGTGAAGACTGCCCCAAGTTCATGCAAGCTACATCATCCAAAAACGTCACCCGAATCGTTTGCCGCGAACTCGAAGCAATGACTCCTGCAGCCAACGCTTCCGACGGCCCTCAAGATAACGCATCCACCGCCTCCCTCATTCAAGCCATCGTTCGCCAAGAAATAGCAAATCTCGGCATCGCACCTGTTTGCGCTGTTCGCACTACAGAGAGTTCGGCTTCGATTAACCATATCCCGGTGTACCCTTCACGCTACCCTTTTTGCTACTGGAACCCTGCTGAATGGAGGACGTCGGATGATAGACCGATCTGCTTTCACTGCTCTTGCGCCGGACACATTGCGCGCTACTGTCGCAATCATTGGACGTCCAATTCATCCTGGAACACTAAGACATGGCGTCGCTTTCAAGGCAACTCTCGCTTGTTCTCTACTCTGTATACGATCCCCAGCCTGCTGCTACTAACGTTCAGGGCCGAAGGTTCAGCCGGTCACCATCACCCCAAGGCCGCCAATCTCTCTCGCCGATGATTCCTCGATCCAAGTCCCCTGCACGACCTGGGTCCTCAGCTTCAGGATACTATATAGACCATGCAGCTAACAGAGGTGATGCTGCATTAACGACCCGGTCTGCAAATCCTCTGTTGACGATTTCTTCACACCGCAATATTTAGGGACTTTTGGTGGATGACGTAACCGTTACAGCCCTCATAGACACTGGCGCACAAATTTTAGTCATGAGCGCTGCTCTCTGTATTCAACTGCGAAAAGTGATCATGCCTCCTCTTAAGTGTGCTTGCCGATAGGAGCACATCTATCGTTATCGGCATGTGCACCTCTCCCGTATATATTGCTGGCCGTTAGACCATCGTATAGTTCACCGTGCTTGAGCAGGGCCCACATGACGTGATTCTCGGTCTCGACTTTCTCTCTTGCGCACTCCGCCCTTATCGACTGCTCGACGGGCCTTCTTCAGCTGGAACTGCCTTTTGACGCCACTGTTGCCAGTGATGCTCAAAGTCGCCTTTGTGCCATCGAGTTCTTGCATCTTCCGCCGCAAGCCGCGAATTACGTGCAGCTCATGCGTGATCTGCCTATGCACGATGGTAAATATGTTGTTTCACCCATTACCGACGTTGTGCTAAAGCATTCCTTTGCTGTCCCGCACACCGTGGTGAGAGTACGCCACAATCAGACCCATTTGTTTATTTTGAACTTTGGTTTCTCTGCACACGTTCTGCCTGCTGGTATTAAACTAGGTGTCGTGTCGTCGTTGAACGAGTGTGATATCTCTGAACTGTCAGCTGAACAACCTACTCCGCACGTCAACTTGCTCACTGCGCCCAATTAACCTTTCAGGAATATCAACTTTCCTCATTTGGGCTTCGCATATCATCGATTCCCACTGTACGTGGGATCTTCCAATTTTCTTCATTTATCAAGCTAAGCTAAGTAAGTTTTGAACAGCACCCATTTCAACAACCACAAATCTGAAGCGTTCCTACGATGCCGTCCGTATTCTTGCCGTGACCGCCGTCCCATGGCGTTTTTGTACAACCATGAAACGAATATGTGTGCTTTCTTTTTATCAATTTTTGTATGTGTCGCTCAACCAGGGGGGCGGAAACTCCCTATACCTTCGATGTACTCACTCTCGCATGCCGGTACGCAGCCGCAGCGCCGCTTTCACCACTGGCGGCTTCCTGGTATCCAACTGGAAATGAATCAAAAACGCGTGGATGAAGGAAACATGGGCGCATCAGCCGGGGGGGGGGCAAGGGGGGCACGTGTTCTCCCACTGATAAAAGGGGGGGGCGGCTAAGCCTCTCACTTGCCCCTCCTGACTGCATGCTGGTGAAACCAAGAAGTAAGGCGAAAGTTTCCGTCACAACAGTAATTACTCATTATGTTCTTCCTGGAGAATCAAAATGTTACGAGCCAATGTTATTGCATAGCGAAATTTTGCGAACATTTCGGCTGTGATTTTTCTTGTAGGCTCTTTGCGGTGCAGGTCGCCCATGCGATGCTTTCGCGTCCTGTACTATAGCAATGCGGGAGCAGGCAAGCGCTGAACAGGGGCTCTATATTATTACATCACTTGTTCACGCTTTTATTCTGCTGTGAATTATTGGTGCAGTTACGGATGGGAGCAAGCAAACTTTTATGGACCAGTCAAAGCATTTGTTGCTTCCGGAAAATAATTTTCTTCGACAAATAATTTCTTCCACCACTGCTCTGTCCAAGCTGTGGCGAGCCGATGAGTGTAATGAATCGTTTTTTGATGTTTAAGTTTTTGCGTTCTGAAATGCCAAATTTTTTTTTCCGCTTTAAGCTATGACAAACCGGTTAAGCATTGCTTATGGTAAGTTGGAGCCTTAGTAGCAGCTTGCAAAGTGGCTACGAATAAAGCAGTAAACTTCAGCTCAGTAGGGAGCTCAGCTTTTATGCTCATCCCGCAACTTGACCCACCGGACCAGAGATAGCGCGAAATACCATGTATTGGACCTCTGATTCTTTCTTCTGCGGCGCGGCTCACATCAAGCAAAACACGTCTTGCCAGATGAAAGGCTTTAAGGGAACTAAAGAAGAAAAAAAAAAGACAAGGGTGAGCCGGCGCTGCCACGAGGGCAAGCGTCAGCTCGTGAGGAGGCTCAATAATGATGATGACGGCTATTCTGCTGCTAGGGATGAATAAAGGAAGTCACAACAGTCTCCCGCGCCGACAGATGACGCTAGGTGGCTTCCAACGGGTACAGTAGCTGCGCAGGAAGCTTCACAACAGTGCCGTCGGGCAAGCGTAGAAAGCAAGTCCTCATGATGCCGTCACGTCCACCGATCAGTTCTTCTATGCGAACCAAGGTCCACAGTTGCCTGGGACAATGTGTTTCTCCGAGTAGAAGCACATCGCCTTCCTTCAATATGTGATCTCTTTTTGCTTGGCTGAATGTGTAATTCCCGAGTTCATTGAGGTACTCCTTTAACCAACGAGACCTGAAAGTTTGCAGATCCTCTTCTCTCTTGCTCCAAAGTTTCTTCAGTTGCTCGTTGGTCGACTCGGTTTTGATTTTGAGGTCGTAAGGTGGTAGCGTTGTCAGTCTTCTTCCAACGAGAAAACCTGCTGGAGACAGGGGGCACGGCTCATCCACATCATTGTACACATATGTTAAAGGCCGAGAAAATATTATTGCTTCCACTTCCGTTAGTAAAGTGACCAACTCTGTCTGATTTACCAAACGTCGGCCACGCATTTTCTTCAAGCAGGTCTTCACAGGACGTCCGAGTCTCTCGTATAATACGCTCCACCAAGGAGCACTCATGCAAATGAATTTCCACTGAATCTTCGAGGAAGAGAAAAATGCAAGTACATCGGGATGCCCAATTGTTCGCCAGAGCTTCTGTAGATCTTTGGATGTTTTGACGAAGGTTCGGGAATTGTCGCTGTACGTTCTGTGACAGAGACCTCAACGTGATATGAATCTCCAAAGTGCACAACGGAAAGCCACAGTCGTCAAATCTTCAACAAGTTCCAAGTGAACAGCTCTTGTTACAGCACAAGTAAAAATAGCGATGTAAGAGCGCTGGTGAAGATGCCCTTTGATGTAAAGTGGACCCGCAAAATCTACTCCACTTACAAGAAACGGAGGCGTTTGTTTACAACGATCCTGGGGCATACAAGGTGAAACTTGTTCAACTGGTTTAGACTGTAGGTGTTGGCAGATCACACACCGTCGTATTGTTTTTTTTTTCACCAGCTGTCGTGATTGTTGAATCCAATATTGTTCCCTTATTTCAGTCAGTGTGTCTCGTACTCCTTCGTGGAAGACTTTTTCGTGAACATGATTGATGATTAAAGTAACGAGGTGACAGTCTTTCGGTAGGAGGATTGGATGGCGAGAACCGTACGAGTCGTCCGTAATCTGAACTTTTCCTTGTACCCGAAGCAACCCGTTGTTGTCGAGGAACGATCTTAATTGTCCAACTGGAAAGACGGTAAGTCGGGCCAGTTGGTTAGGATCCATCGTGAACTTTCTTACAGCGCAACACCAGAAAAAAAAAACAGGACAGGGAAGGAGTAGACAGCGCCGTCTTTTCTTTCTGTTCTACTCCTTCCCTGTCCTGTATTTTTTCTGGTGTTGCGCTGTAAGAAATGTCCAACTGGACTTAGGGAAGGAATCGGATTCTCGTTTGCGAAGCAGTTTGCTTCGTTACCAAAGTGAGCTCTCTGTTCTACGCGAATCAAGTAGCACTCCGCCTGTTGAATTTCTTCAGCAGACAGCTTCTCGAACCTATCGCTTTCCTTCTTCAACTTTTTAACATAACGGAAAACCCATGCCGTTACTCTTACAAGTTTTGTGAGGCTGCTGAATCGTTTGTTATCGATCAGCGTTGGCATCGATGTTCTCGTGTTAACAGCGTGGATATTGATTTCTGGCCCCGTCTCAGCTGCCTCGAGTTTTCCGTTTTCGAGGTCAACGTTTCCCCTGAATTCAGGCCAAAATGTATGAGACATGACAAGCCATCTGGGTCCATACCACCACAACTGTGATTTACTCAGTTTGTGTACAGTCAAGCCTCGAGTGAGCAAATCTGCAGGGTTTTCTTTTCCGGGACAAAATCGCCATCGAGAATATTCTGTCAAATTTCTGATCTCCTGCGTCCTGTTCCGTACGAATGCCTTCCAAGAAACGAGGGTCCTTGTAAATCCAGCAAAGGGTAATCTGAGAATCTGACCAAAATGTTGCTTCACCAATGCCCAGGTCGCAGTTCTTGATGATGTAGGCATATAAGCGGGCTGCAAGCAAAGCTGACATTAATTCCAGCCTCGCCAAGGTAGCCGTCTTTAACGGTGCAACTCTTGTCTTTGCCATTAATAGTATAGTGTGGACGGTACCACTTGAGTCGACGGTACGAAGGTAGGCTACAGCACCGTATGCTGACTCACTAGCGTCGAAAAGATGTGCAGTTCTGCCTTTTGATAAGCGCCTTCGCTGCCCGCTGCGAGGAACCTGGGAATACTGATCTCATGTAGCATGGCTACCTCCTTGCCCCATTTTTTTCCAGACATTTGACAGCTTTATTGGCATGGTGTCATCCCAGCCAAGGTTTTCCCTCCGGAGATCTTGTAGGAAGATCTTCGCCCTTACCAAAAAGGGTGGCAGAAACCCCAAGGGGTCGTAGATCCTTGCAACAGCTTGGAGCACAAAGCGTTTGGTAATTGGATGCTCCTCCATAAACCAGTAGAATATCCTGGGGCCTAAACGAAAAGGTATCCATCTGTTTGTTCCATAAAGTCCCAGGATTTTCAGAGGTCCAGAAGGTGAGCAAAGTAAGTTTTCGGAAGAAGTGATTCCTTGTACGAAGACGGCAGATACAACGGGGTCGTTGCTTGCCCATTTACGAATGTTCATTGAAGCATTTTTGAATATTTATATTATCTCTTTATGCATTTGAATAGCTTGTTAAATGGTGTCAGCGCCAATATGAAGATCGTTCATATATGGAGTCTTGCAATAGCCAGACTGTCGAAGGAAAGCGATTTTCTTCAGATCTGAAGTGGTGCTTTAAGGTTGCAGTCAATAGGAAAGGACTTGAAGTAGCTCCAAAGGGCACTTTCGTCATTCTCCAAACTTCTGTTTCTGGCAGTGCATTGTCCCCTTGAGGTGAAGTCTTGAACCACAAGAAGCGAAGTGCATCTTTGTCGTGTTCTTGCAGGCCAATTTGAAGGATCGCCTTCTCAACATCAGCATTCATTGCTATCTTGTAGCGTCGGCAACGAAGCAGTAGCGTCGCTACGTCGGGATTTAGATTTGGGCCGGCTTCTAGATTGTCGTTTAAGGAATTCATCCCGGATTCGTGAGACGAAGCGTCGAACACGATGCGTACCTTCGTAATAGATCGGTCCTCTCGTATGACGGCTCGGTGTGGCACATAATACTGGGGTCCAATTGGTTGGTCTTCTTTTGAAGGTACTTTTTCAGCATATCCCTGTTCGAAGTACATTCGAATAGTTGCATCATATTGTTTTAAGAGCTCACTATCTTTGTTAAGCTTCTTCATCAAACTGTGCAGATGTTTGAGTGCAACTGCGTAGTTTTCACCCAGGTCAACCCTTTTCTTCCACGGTAGCACCACTTCATATCGATTGTTTTTCTTATTGATGTTGTTCTCAAAATTTGCCAGCACTGATTCAGCGACCGTCGTTTCTTCATTTTCGGCCTGGATACCGGTGCTTTCTATATCCCAGAAACGGGTCAAAAGTTTCGAGATATCTTGCTCGGTCACTGTGGATCGTAGGGCTGCAATACTGGCACACTGTGTAACATCGGCTGCACTAGACAATGGTCCTTGCACAGTCCATCCCAGTTTCGTCTTAACAGCTTTCAACTTTTCGAACACAGGCTTCACAGTACCCGTTACTATATCCCAATAATAGTCTGATCCAATAAGGACCGCAATCTGTTTGTCTTCTACTCTTTGTAAAGAGAGAGCTCGCGTATCCAAGTGCATCTTGTTCATTTCTCTTATAACGTTTTCTTCTGGTACCGGAATGCATTCAGTGCATATCGTGTCCACTACCAGTGCCTCTATTGAAATCGGAAGCTTCTGGTTCGCAGGGAAGAATCGATACACGTACCTTCTTCATGATTTTTTGTATGTTATCACCCCGAACACACCGATGGCTAACGTATCCTCTTCTATTATTTCGCATCCAAGTCTTCCATAAGCTTTGGTTGTAATGAAGCTTCGCTGACTTCCGCCATCAAAAAGGACTCGGTAGCGACCGGATGATTTGGTGCCCAATACGGTGGCTGTCAGACTCTGGAGCATTACGACTGACCTTGCCTGCTCGGACACCAGATTGACCGATTCAGATATCACCTTCTTGTCGTTTTTGATGTCGTCGGGTGCGCAAACAGATGTTGCGTGCCTTCTTGCGCACTTGCCGGCTTCTGCAATCTTTTGTCATGTGGCCCTGCTTTAGGCAACGAAATCATCGTCCAGCTTTGATGAGCATCTCCCTTTTGTTTGAGAAGTCGATATTCTTCGTATCACAGACTTCGGCAGAATGCTTTTCAGACCGGCAGAACAGGCATTGTTGTGGACTTTTTGTTAAGCTTTGTAAAGCAGCTGTCGTGGAAACATCACATGGATGACTGTGTTTTAGTCCTCTCTTATCTGGGGCTCGACGAGTTTCTGTTACGTCTTGTTCAGCAACAGCTTCCCGACAAGTGAGTTGAAGTTCGAAGAATTTCAGAAGCATTCAAAGATCGTTTTCTTCTGGAACCGTTACACGGTTTGAATTGCCTTGCGTATTCGAAGAGGATGCAGCCGACGAAGATGCCTTGTGCATCTCGTGCAAACGCAGCACCATGTCCGTCGGTAAAACTCTTAGCAGGATTTCCCGAAGCATGGAACAATAAGTTGTCGAGTTTGTGCCAAGCGCCTTGAGGCTTCGAATATGAACCTGTACCTTGTCGTAAAGTTGCCTAAGCTTACGAACGTCTGCTGACGACGACACCGGCTTTAGATCCAGCAAACATTGAAAATGGTCGTGCACTATGATCTGTTCATCTCCAAAACGCTTCTTCAAAATTTCAATAGCGTCTTTATAGCACTCTTCGGTAGCTTGTAATCCTGATATGGCCGACGCGGTCGCTCCGGTAACCAAACTGTTCAAGTAGTTGAACGAGTCAGTGCTTAACTCGCTGTTGTTGTGGACTGGTGATGTAAACTGCGTCCAAAATCTCGGCCATAGTCAGCGGTTACCATCAAATTTTACGAGTTCTAGTTGGGGAAGCTTGCTGTTGCCAGATGATAACGGGTGAACGTTCGTATGTAGTGGGGCTGGAGGAGCCAGACATTCATTCAGCTTGACTAGCAGATTCCCTGTGAGAGTAACAACTTTGTCGCGGTATTCCCCAGCGTCTAACGTCTCGCTGTCCAACAGATCGTCTGGCGTCTCCTCAAAAATTGCCTCAACCACTTTCTCTATCGGACCATAAAATGAGCTTATTCGGTCAAGGAATACACTTACTGCTGCTGCCGTGACGGCTTGATTTCCTCGCAAGTGGTCTTCCGCCTCGGACAACAGGACATCTAGTTGGGACCACAGGCTGTGGCGTCGTCTAAGATGTCGTTCCATTCTGCCGCCCGCAGTCGATGTATCTCGCCAAGATCGCAAGCGCCGTCTTCCGAGGTCGATGATGTTGGCGTCGTCAAAGGTCCCGGGTTTTCGGCACCACATGTATTGGACCTCCGAGTCTTTCTTCTGCGGCGCGGCTCACAATAAGCAAAACACGTCTTGCCAGATGAAAGGCTTTAACGGAACTAAAGAAGAAAGAAAAAAAAACAAGAGTGAGCCGGCGCTGCCACAAGGGCAAGAGCCAGCTCGTGAGGAGGCTCAATAATGATGATGACTGCTATTCTGCTGTGAGGGATGAATAAAGGAAGTGACAACACCGTGGTTTTTAGCACTATAGAGGCTTAGTTAAGAGTCAAAATAGTTGGTTTTCACTCAACTTGAATATAATTTACAGTTCAAAATACATCTCGAACCGCAAAGAAGCACTTAGGTCTACCGCTGCTTATTTCTCTCTATTCCTCTTCTTATCTCAGCAAGTATGACCTCACAGAGATGTATACGCGCACAAACTACTAAACACCATTATGGAGTAAGTGGAAACATTTTATTAAACTCATAATTTTTCTCGTCAGCTGCTATATGTAGCCACTGCTTATGTGATTGGCAGCCGGCCTACTAAAATTACATTTCGAATGAGATGCTCTGCGGCTTCGTGACGTGCATGTAACAAGCAGGCGATTTGGTGGCACACAGAAAGTTTTAAATGCCAAAGAACGAATGGCCAACAAAATGCCATATCGAAAATAGTTCATTTCTTTATATTTACGTGGTCGTGCATAAGTGGTCATTACGTGTTAGGTCATTTTCGCTTCGTTTGTTGCCTCGCATAACAAGCTGGTGCTTTGTGCATGACAAAGACTGTTTACACCAATCATATAGAACTAACGACTATTTCGAAAGGAAGCAATGAGGAATTGCTTAACGTTATAATCGCCTACATTTTGTTCTTTCAAAGGAAAATTTTGTTTACATTTTTTGTATTGGCGTATTTATGCAGGTGCCTGGGGGCCCGTTAAAAATTTTTAACACAAACACAACGAGTGTCAACAATGTGCAACGCCCCTAACACGACAAATTATACATTTTTAAAGAAGAGGATTGAGAAGTTCATAATAGGTTAATAACACTAATATAACACCAGCAATATTATTAAAGGGGCCCTGCAACACTTTCTGAGCATGGTCAGAAAGAGCGGCCGATCGGTAGTAGAGGCTCCCGAAACACGCGAGCCAAATATAGCGCAGCACTCAGCCTGTAATTCACAATTAATGATCAAAGTCAGCCTAAAAATAGCTTTTTTTCTCTCGGCAAATTATGGAATAAGCTCAAACACCAGGGCTTACTACGAGTGTTAAGGCACCACTCGTAGTAAGCCCATTTATCATCCATTGGCCGATTTGAACATGACGGTCATTACAGAGATTGCCGCGGGAGGCCGCGACTTGTCCAAGTGTGCACGCAAGATCACACTGAAAAAGCCACGTATTCAAAGAAAAAAAAAGAGAAAAAAGGACTGAAGGTGACAAAGCGCTCATGACGTTTTTTTGTGCGCCTGTCATGCCTCCCTACTTAGGTTCCAGAGCTTTCGTCGGGATGAGAGAAGAGAGAATGCAATCGCAGCTTGCGACGAATCTTTCCAACTCCACTCGCTCTGGACGAATTTTGAAAATTTTCGCACCGTTTAATTAGTGAGGCAGTAAGCTTTTTCAGAGAGTTCATTCCATGGTTACTTGGAAACGTGTTTCAGGGCCCCTTTAAGGATTGCACGCTCCAGATACAGTGTTCAGACTATTAGCAAATAAGGCAAATTATATTACACTGCCTGAATATATGCAAGAAAGTGTAATACTTAATGTGAAAAAATATAACAGCACTTATTACTTCAAAAAATATGGTTGATCCCTCTCTCAGATGAATCGGCATATAACATGAAACTAAAACGTGCCTTTACAAGGGTAAATAATTGCTTACTGTACATTGATAGGGGAGACGCTAGGGGGCGACGATTCATGCGGTCGTCTAAACATCGGCTCCTGCTTGTTCACCTTTTTTCTGTGAAAGTTAGCTATGTGTTTGATGCCTTCTGCTCCAGTTGACGCCTGAAGTCTTGAGGACCACGTGGAAACATATTTGTCGTGGTGGGTCGTTCTTTTACCGACTTTTGAAGGACTTTCTCGCGCGACCACGCCGTGGCTTGCTGGGCCTAAGGTTAGGCTTAGCTAAGCTTAATGCTAGGTTTAGTGCGTTTGAGCTATCAATATGACTATGCAAGTCACTGTGCAAGAGGAGGACATTTCTCCAGAAGAATTCCAGTGTTCTGGATGGACAACGGCGCTTTCTAAGCGTAAGTCAACTAAAGCACCCGTGGCGGGCGCTGAAGTTCAAGGCGCACCATACGGCAAGAACGCTGGCACCCGATCTCCTGCCAACGTAAAGAAACGCCTCGCCAACGCGTCAAGGCTGCTTCATCTACCAAGGGAGCATTTTAGAACCATTGTTAAGGCTCGGGGAGGCCTGAACGTTAAGAATACCAGTAATGAGCGGATTTCTCAAGCCCTCACGACAACAGCGCGTCTCTCCGCTGCGGATATCACTGAAGACATCATTTGTCCTAACACTATGCAGAAAATTGTGGTGATTAGTACGCCATCGCAAGCCAACACCAAGGCCTAGGCAAGTCTAGAGGCCATCACCGTTAAAAACGCCATGTACGAGGTTAGCTCTTACATTGATGTGCCCGACAACACATGCAAGGACATCATCAGAAACATCGATATGTAAATTGACGACGAAGAGCTCAGAATACTTCTTATTCAGCAGAGGAATCCCACTGCTCTCGAATTGCGGCGAATCAAAAATTCTATCACAGTCTTTATGCTCTTCGAAGGACTTCGAGTCCCAAATTACGTCATGTGTGGTCCCAGCATATTCAAGTGCACCCTCTACCGACGGCAGATGAATGTCTGCTATACCTGTGGAAGACTCGGCCACAGAGCCAACGTGTGTCCCACTCCAGGAAGTGTTATCTGTCATAGCTGCGGAATGACCTCCCCTGGCGACCAGCACGTTTGCTCACCGAATTGTGCCTTCTGTGGAGAACTCATCAGACGGCTGACGGAACCTGCACACAAAGATTGGAGATACCTTACATCGTCAGACAGCGCATAAGAGAGAGACGCAACTTTGACAAGGACTTCCACCGATACATGAGCTGTCCAAACCGGCCAACAAGTCCAGGTCTCAGTCCAGGAGCTCGAGGGGGCGCTCCCGATACAGGAGCTCCCACTCCTGGAGCTGTTCCCATCATGAGGCCCGGCCATCAGCATTCAGGTGTCTGCTGCCACAGCGACTGAGTGGGCTGACCACGTCAAAGGATCCCAGAAGCAGGTTACAGGGGGCATGCTGCCAGAGCAGAACAATGATAGAATTTTTCAGCTGGAAAGGGAGAACGCTGCACTAAAGGAGGCGATCACGCTACTTGGAGTTGTGATAGTCGCACTTAAAAATATTAACGCTAAAAGTAAGACTGCAGAACCGTCTCAGGTCACTAGACTGCAAACGCCCGTTGAAACGCCTATAAAAACGCCCGTGGAAACACCTATGGAAACGTCCATGCAAACGCCCATGGAAAAATCCACGGAGACGCCCGTCAAAACACCCATGAAAGTGCAGTGTACTGTTCGTCCAGCCAAAAAGAGGGCCGCACTTTATGAGGAACTGCATAGTTTTAAAACATCAGCGACAGAGATCAGCGACATGTTCTAGTCGCTTAGCCAAACAGGTTCATTTTAAGGTCGATACCTTGGTGGACAAGTTCAGCGCACTGGATTCTGAGGTCAATACGTTGGACGCTAACTTATGTGCGTTGGGCGCTAAGGTCAACGCGCTCGAATGCAAGCACATATCTTTCGAGCCTAACCATGGTGCGTCTGCCTAAAAAGTTCAGGATTTGGCAGTGGAATCGCTAGGGGCTTACCCGCAAGAAGGCAGTTCTTCAGCAGTTCATTCGTTCTCACTCTGAAAAGTCGCACGTCATTTTGCTTCATAAGATGCTTTCGGATTCTGTCGTTCTGTCGGGTTACACATCTCACACTCTTTATGAAGACGGACGAAGGGGCATTTGCACGCTCGTATCTAAGGGATACACCTATATCTCGCATGATCTTTCTACGAACAGTAGTAAGGTGGAACACTCATTCGTCGAAATTATTCCGGGGGGGGGGGGTCACTTCAAGAGTAGCGTTTTCATCCTGCATGTTTATAGTTTGCCAAATGACTCGCGACAAAGGTTTGCGGCGCTTTTGTGTAGGGCTGCCGCCAGGGCCGGTATCTCTCCTCTTGTGGTTGCGGGTGATTTGAACGTTCCGCATCAGGCTTGGGGTTATCTGCGGTCATCCCGTAAAGGCGAGGATTTATCGCAGGCAGCGGCGAACTTGAATCTCACCCTTGCCATGGACCAAGCATTTCCGACCAGGATGGGTAACTCCTGCACGAGGGACACCACGCCAGATCTGACCTTTGTTAAATATGTTGAATCTGCTACTTGGCACAATTTGCACGTGGATCTGGGTTGTGACCATAATGCCTTAGCCACCCATATCAGTGTAAAGGGCAAGCCCATAAAAGAGTTTAGTTTCACAGATTGGGATTACTTCCGGCATTATAGAAAAGAACGCGCGCAAGCTGAAGATTCAACCCCCAGCCTGTATCAATGGGCCAAACAGCTCAAGGGAGACGTTGGAGAGGCGACAAAAAAGATGCACACGGATATGGAAACGAATAGGATGGACAGCCGCCTTACGCACCTCCTAGAGGCCAAGAAATCATTACTCAATAGGTGGAAGAGGCAGAGGCTCAATCGTCGGCTCTGCAAGAAAATTGCAGAACTAGGCATCAGTGGGATGAGGTGTGAAATTCTGTTGATGGCCAAGTGAGAATAGGAAGGAAACGGAATTTGCTAAAGCACCTTTTGCACGAGTCGAATTCTAAGAGTAATCAAAAGCAAGCCATTTCTAAACTCATAAATGCCGCCAGACAGTCTGATTCTGAAGACGCTATACTGGATGGTTTGTCTCGCAGATATTTACCCATTGGCTCCTCGAGCTGTTCAGGCTATCCATCTTACACTGGACCCCCTTGCACTGAGCTCGGAGAGCCCTTTACCACTAGTGACGTTTGGGAAGTACTTCAAAACCTTAACGAACGATCGGCTCCGGGGCCGGATGCCATCTCGAACAAGGACCTCAGGAACCTGGAAGACGAATCCATCAATTTCCTTACCGATGAGATCAATCACATATGGAGAGAAGGTTCTGTCCCAGACTTCAAAAATGGCATCAGTTATCTTCATTCCTAAGCCGGGGCGACCTCCAGGTTTTAGGCAATCTAAGGCCCATATCGCTAACATCCTGACTTGGCAAGGTGGCGGAGCACGTCTTTTACAACTATGTCTCTAAGTACATCGAGAAGAAAGGTCTTTTTTTTACAACATGGTTGGGTCTCGTCCGTCTTTGTCCGCACAGGACTCAATGAAGCTGCTAAAACATCAAATAATAGGCGTAAACACAAGGGACGTAGGAGTAATCCTCGGTCTTGACTTGGCAAAAGCGTTTGAAAACATTTCCCACGAGCACATCTTAACTCCATTTCGGAGCTTGAACGAGGCGAAGCCTTCCACAGATACGTCAGCTCCTTCCTCGAATCTAGGAAGGCCACGCTCAGTATCAGAGACCTCAAGTCCTCTCCCATATCACTGGGCCTTAAAGACACGCCGCAAAAAGCGGTGATATCTCCGCTTCTCTTTACATTCCTATATGCAAGTTGTCCGCACTGCTATCTAACGTGAAGGGCCTCAACCATACGGTTTACGCTGAGGATACTACCATCTGGTGTCCCGGGGGTAGCGAAGGGGAAGTCGAGACTGCACTCCAGGAAGCCATCGACCAGACAGCTTTTCCTTGCTGGCACAGGGCTGAGGTGCTCCTCGAGTAAATAGGAGCTGCTTTTAAGCAGGCCCAGTAGAAAAGAAGCCAGGCTAAAAAACTGGAAGCCTTTATTAGAGGTAGACATTGTACTTACCACCGGAAGGGGCGCCCCCATTCCGAGAGTGGACTTTCATAGAGTGCTGGGTGTGATTATAGAGTCGCACGGGTACAACGGACAAACCATCGCTATGATTTCAACCAAGACCGAGAACGTGATCAGGTTCATAAATAGGGTTTCAAACAGAAGGAGGGACTCAGAGAGGACAATCTACTGAGGCTTTTTTATGCATTCTTCATGAGTCACATAACGTACGTTGCTGTCATGCGCTCATTGCATGGATTCGAAAAGAAAAAGCTGGAAACTCTGATCAGAAAGAGCGTAAAGAAGGTGTTGGGCATCCTAGTGCGGACAAGCCCTGAACGGCTTACGCAGCTAGGCGTTCATAACACCCTAGATGAGATCATTGAAGCCCAAGAGATTGCACAGCTAATGCGCCTGTCGTCTACGCCGGCTAATAGGAAGATTCTGTCCGTCCTAGGCCTCGGTGTGGCGCTCATAGAGCATCGCCGTCTTCAACTACCGGATGAACAGCGTACTGTCATCCAGGTCTCTCCGTTTCCGCGAAACGTCTATCCTCAGCCCAACGTAGAAAGGTCCCGGGCTAGGGCCATCACACTTTGGAAGAACATCACGAACGATCCTCATTCAGTGTGTTTTGTCGATGCCGCTCAGTACAGTCGCTCAGCTAGGTTTTCTTTTATTTCCGTCAATCATAAGGGTTCTATTATCACTGCTGCGTAAGTTAGGGACTCAGCTCCCTCAAGATCCAAACAGTTGGCTGTAGCCGTTGCCCTTTTTGATGACAGTAGATCGCAAACCTTCACTGACTCAAGGTCAGCGGTCAAGGCTTCGCCTCTGATTCCATCTGTACGGAAGTATTCAAACTACTTGAAAATATGACACTTTCTCCACATACCATTACCTGGTTTCCTGCACATCTCGATCCCCTACTGTACTCTCTGATAAACCTGAATGACACTGCTCACTCCCGGTCGTGCGCACTAACCCTCCGCGCTGGGGAGGACGTAGTCCCGCAGGTTGGCAGTGAGATGTTCCGGGACGCTTTACTTACATTCAGTGAAGTGGCTAAACACTACCAGTTTAGTAGGCGGTCATTTGCTCCTCCGCACAACAAATTGTCTAGATGTCAGGCCATCACGTTTAGAATGCTCCAGACCAGGTCCTATCCAAGCATATTTTTTCTCAGCATAGTCTCCTCAGAGGCTTTTGACTCTACTTGTCCTGATTGGGGTGAGTTTAGTGACTTAGCACATATGCTCTGGCAGTGCCCCTCGTTATGGGGCCCAAGTCGGCTCACAGAAGAAGATTGGGACTCTGTCTTACGAATTTCAGAGTTGCTACCACAACTACAGGCTGTCCAGAGAGCCCACGATGCGGCGGTGAGGCTAGGCCTCCCCGTTCTTATGTGGGAGCGGCCCGCGTTGCTCTTAAGGAGCAGCGTTTCTCAGGACCCAATAAAGTTCTCTGTTTGTCTGTTTGTCTGTCTGTCTGTCTGTCTGTCTGTCTGTCTGTCTGTCTGTCTGTCTGTCTGTCTGTCTGTCTGTCTGTCTGTCTGTCTGTCTGTCTGTCTGTCTGTCTGTCTGTACATTGATAAAGGAGGGTTTGCCGAATGTATGTTTCGATGTTTGACTGCTATAGGCCCGTTCAACGTGGATGTATCCCCGTTGGCGTTTGGTACATGTTCATCCTAACGGCTAACATCCATGATAAATTTATTAAACCTACTATTGTGGTATCTGTTGATGTTAATCGTCAAAGTATAATCAGTGAAAGAGGCGTGATAGCAAAATGAGCGTCGCATATTCGACGCGAAAATTGGGCCAAGGACGCCATTGCTCGGCCTGTTGAAGTGTGATTGATCTTCGCGGTATCTAAGAATGCTCGTCATGTCACCTCCGTGAATGCAAATTCATATCAAAGTGCGAGCGCGTCCATGAAGTTCTCTGTCCTAATATATATATATATATATATATATATATATATATATATATATATATATATATATTAATGAGATCTAACAGAGCATCGAACGCGTTATTCGATGGTCGTAGGTTGGATTCCTACTCATGGCTGCTATTTTTTCATCCACTTTTTTTTCTTCTTATTTCCATTCCATTGGTTCTAATAACTTCCCTTGTACAATCCTTGTCATTACTGTCTGTTAGATCTCAATAATATTGTGTTAAAACACGAAAAAAACGAGCCCTTATGTATACACTTCTTTCCCATATATATATATATATATATATATATATATATATAGGAATTTTTCCCGATGAGCCAAATTAACTTGGGAAGAGAAGAAACACAAATTAGCGGCTGTCTTAATAATTTTATTACCAACGGTTTCGACTCGTCTACCGGTCGAAACCGTTGGTAAAAAAATTAAGACAACTGCTAACTTGTGTTCGTTCCTTCTCTCTTTTTGCTCTCTCTCTCTCTCTCTCTCTCTATATATATATATATATATATATATATATATATTGTAAGCACATTCCAAGCAGTCTGCCTGCGTCTTTCAATATATATATATATATATATAGAGAGAGAGAGAGAGAGAGAAGAGAAGGCTAACGAGTGAGGCAGATTTGCCCCCTCCCCCCACCCCCCCTCTCACGAAAGAGTTGGTACGCCACTGGAAAGAAAGCTGAGAGGCACTCGCAAATGTGCCCTGCAGAGCGATATGATATGTGGGGTTTAAAGTCCCAAAACCACCATATGGTTATGCGAGACGCCGTAGTGGAGGGCTCCGGAAATTCCGACCACCTGGGGTTCTTTAACCTGCACCCACATCTGAGCACACGGGC
This sequence comes from Rhipicephalus annulatus, assembly GCA_013436015.1. NCBI lineage: Eukaryota > Metazoa > Arthropoda > Arachnida > Ixodida > Ixodidae > Rhipicephalus > Rhipicephalus annulatus. The sequence continues at coordinate 40,511 of WOVY01006641.1, forward strand.
TGCCTCCATCGGAAATGCAGCCGGGATTTGATCCTGCGACATGCGGGTCAGGAGCCGAGTACCTTAGCCACTAGACCACCACGGCGGGGCGAGCTGCAGAGCGAAAACGGTGGTGGAAGTCACGTGCACTTGCAGAGGGGCTGTGGGATTGGGAGGGCACGCCGGCGTCTTGTGTCGTCTGCACTGCATCCCCACTCGTACGACTGAGTTGTTGCTAGCCGGCTGGAGTTCGGAATATGAATTTTGGTGCAGCTGTTGCACTTCACAGATAATACAATGTGTTGGAAGTGTGCAGCGAGCGCAGGTTTTAACGATTGCGAATCGAAATCGCTTGAGGTCGAAAGCAGTCTTAACGAAGCTCGCGACCACTTCTCCGAAAATGGTTGGCGCCGCAGCTTCTCTGCTTTCCTTCGACACTGTGCTGTTTCGTGCCTCAGCGAAGGAAGCCTACGATTCCAAGACAAGAACGGCAGCGTATATGGCTCTTAATGCGAGAGGCGGCGGTGAGTTGTTCTCGTGTGCGACTGGCAAAACTATCGGAAATCTGTACGTGGCCCACTGTTCTCACCGGAGCTTGCCGAATCAAGAATTAGACGTGCCTGACGGAGAAGATGATTTATTGTTTGAATTATTGCTTAATGTTTACGTTTTGCGTGCGGTAACCTAATCTTTGAGCAAGTTTTTTCGATATGGTCACAGTCGGCTGACCCGCGCACTGCTGCGACCATACTCTTGCGCACGTATCGTGACACACATGGCAAAGAATGATTCGGATGGACTTCATCTGGTCTGAATAGAAAAAATTAAATATCATTTCCCTGTTACTATATGTTCCGTACCCCAAACTTACCGTATCTGTAGAAAAAAAAAGCAGCCTGTCGTGGCGATCATCTGGCCGATACGTGTCGTTGATCTCTTGCATTCAGCGGATTAAACACAAAGTAGAAAGCTTCAAGTTTATTTTACGTGTAGATTAACAATACGAGCCGTAAGGAGGCTGTGAATGACACATGGGCACTCCACAAGCGAGTATCGCTGAAAAGCTTGCTCATAATCAGCTCAAAAGTTGCGCTTTTCCAGCGCGTCGTCTATCAGATGGCGGTGGTACCGCCCGACGCGTCCGAAATCGGCTCGCCTCCCTCTCGCTGGCGCCCGTTGCGCATGCGCGAGCCGCCGTAGCGTGCCCACCATTGCGAGAAGGAGTCCTCTACTCTTCCCAACTTCCGGCTTCACAAAATGCGACCTAACGGCCTCTCCTCAGTTTATTACTTCCTTCATGCACGAACAGAACATTTATCTCATCACGTCATTGGTGAGGTTACCAAATAGAAGGAAAGAGTGAAAAGTGAGAGGAGGATTGCCGATAAACCTCTCCTTTCCCACTTCGGATGCGAGCGAAATGCACTCGTGCCTTCCTTGAGGTCCACTAGCCGCTTCGTCGTTGCGGTCATTAGTAGAACTTTATTATTAAATTTTTTGTTCATCCGGTTTGAAGTGGCGAAAGTTAGGCTGACCAATTTCTCAAAAAGACGAAACTCGATCGACTCAAATAAAATGAACTTTTTCATTACACTTTTTGTTCAAAAAAAAGGAGACATTCGTGTAGCGTGAAAATGTCAATCTATAAATGCCGCTTTAATTTAAAACTGACGTATGAACATAATAAGCAAACACTGACCCCAGGATATGCGAACCAATGCAAAAGTGGTCGTCACGGTAAGGACACGTCGTGTTTGACTCAACTACGTTTGTTATGACGAAGCACATAGTTTTCTTACGGAACTCGAGTACGGAAAGAGATGGAGTTCCAGAGGAACGGAGAGGCTTAAATCAATCGGAAATTTCTCGAGGGGGAACGTCTCTGGAAACTGTGTTTCGGGAAGTTGACTAGTCGATCATCAGGGCAATGGCGTCGCCTAGGCGAAGAAAAGATCACTTGTAAAAACGTTGGCTCCAGCGACACTCGCTGCAATATTTTAAAGAAAGGTTTAGTCCATCACGTGTATTTGAGTGAGAATATGAGAAGTATTGACACACAAAGTTTCAAACCACGGCTGCATAAATTTTATGAACAGGAAGGGGCCTATAGTTACTTAACATAGTATTTGAAGCAGTGAAAGCAGTGAAAGAAAAAGCTATGTAGCCGAGCCAGCATGAATTCAAGACTTTCATTAAACGCATTTTGCCGACAACAGATTGGGTACCGTCTTGAGCTAACAGTCTAGTGACACTGCACTCCTGTCAGTCCAGTCAGGCTTGCATAGAACTGCGTTTACTCGTGCACTCATCTAAAATTAATACCTGCTCAAATAATGGGTCCAAATACTTGTCTTCACCAGTTGCCAATAGCAAAACTTCGTGGAACTGGAAATACCGGGTTCACATACTGCAGAGCTGCGAAAAAACGTGTTGCCTCATTTAGCCATTGTAGTGGGGAAGGGGGAGAGAGACAGTATCTAGTTGGAGCACGTGAAAGACGACTACGACGAAGAGCTGAGCTCGTTGACAGTGACTGACGCCTCTTGAACCAGGCAGTTGGTTTTATTCAATAAACCACCTTATAATTTGATGTAGGTGCTGGGTCGGATTTGTCAGATTTGGTTGACTTGCTCGGCGTAGCTCACTGCGGCTTCCCTTCTATGCCCCCCACAGCTTGCTGTCTTTAGCTTTCCCGTAGTTTGCACGGCAACCGACCGTGATAACTGAGTGCGATTCAACTGCAATATAGCTGAGCGAGTGGCGAGAAAGAATGGAGGCATGCGCTACGAAGGCAAGTCAGTCCCATCCCGCACTCCGCCCAATTTCAAATTCACAAAATAAGAAATAAAAAAGACATAAACAAACGTTCTTCCCAGTAGTATATATTTTTTTTCTCATTTGTAAAAACATGTGAAATTCAACAAATGCGAACATGTACATCAACCTCACTCCGTTCAACCAAATCTTAGGATGCCCAGCAATCGCTATCAGCGTGCCCGGCTCCACTATCAAAACTGCGTTATCTTGGAGGCCGTAATTAAACATCACGATTGTTACCCTTTGCTAATGTATTCCTTATTATTCGCCCGTGCTGAGTGATTCACATACGTGAAAATTTTGGAACGCTTGACGCAGGTAAACGTGAGTAACTGTAACTGCGTCTGAGACCGAGTTGTCCCAGCCTAAAGCAAACTGGTGACATCTGGTTTCTAACTGGTCCCAAGCTGGGCCATGTGGCTTCCCAATGAAACCAGTTGGGCGCTAAATGGGACCATTTGGAAACCGTGGGCACCGGTTTGTTCCAGGTTCTTGTTCACAGCTGGTCCCACACATCCCTCAAAGAAGGCTAGTTGAAAAACAGATTGGCCTCCAACTGAGGCCAATAGGCTTCTATTGGGGGATCAGTTGAAGCCACGAAAATCCTGTTTAGAACTTATTGCTGGACAGGTTGCATGGCTCGGAACTCTCAAGTTGTGGGAGAGTTTTATGTCACAAAGAGGAAAAGTTACTGTGTCAGGGATAAGTGGCATTGCGCAACAAAGAGGAATGTTTAGGTATGCTATTTCGATTTAGCATTCTCGCGATACATCTTTTGTTTTACTCATGATTGGCAGTGCACTAACTTGCACACGCCGGGGGGAAAGTCTACAAATGTCAGGAAGTTCTCTGAAATAACATCTAGGGTCTCACGGGCTGAAATCACAATATATGATTACGAGGGACGTCGTAGAGGGAGTCTTCAGAAAATTTGACCATCTGGTGTCCTTTAACATACACTGACAATGCCCAGTACTCAAGCCTCAAGCACTTCGCCTCCATCAAAAGGAGACCGCCGCGGCCGGTACGGAACCCGCTACCTTTGGTTCGGCAGCCGAGCACCATAGCCGCTGTTACACAGTGACAGAAAATATTTTTACGATACAGGTAGCCTCGTGTTAGTTTTTGTCCTGTGTTGTGTATTTTATTCTATGTGTAGTATTGAATTCGTGCTACGCAGTTTAGCATTAGCTAATAGTGAGCGTTTCGTTCTCGTAAGCTTCATCTCTCGGTTTCTGGATGCAGTGGGGGAGCAAGAAGACGGCGGTATCCTCGAGGGAGGAGGTGGAGGTGGAGGAGGTGGTGGAGGAGGTGGTGGTGGGGGCGGCGGAGGTGGCGGTGGAGGTCTACCAGCACCACCAAGTATAGCTCCAGGCGGCACACCTACAACGACAACCGGTGATGAAGGGCCTGGAAAAATTACCAGGCGTCCTTCCACACCCTCTAGTCCTCCGCCAGTGGCTCCGCCAGTGGCTCCACCAGTGGCTCCACCAGTGGCTCCGCCAGTGGCACCACCAGTGGCTCCGCCAGTGGCTCCACCAGTGGCTCCGCCAGTGGCTCCACCAGTGGCTCCGCCAGTGACTAGGCGTCCCGGCCCCATCACGGCCAAGCCGATAACGCGCAAACCGTCGGGTGAGTATTTGTTGGAACAGGCAGGCAGATGTCAGTGGCGTAGCCAGGGGGGGGCTTATAGGTCTTCAGTCCCCCCCCCCTCAAAATGTTTCTTGCTTTCATGCACCACCGACCAGCGGCGCTGCCCGGGGGGTGAAAGTTATTGGGCTCAAGCCCCCTCCTTCCGCGCGTTTTGAATTTTTTCGTGCTTTAACACATCGCCATCCAAAATAACCATCTTCGCTGAAAACCACACAAGATGACGTCTAAAATGAGTTTTTTTGAACCCGACAAGCCAATGGAGTTTGAAAAGTTCTGGGAGGTGGCTGTTCTGCAATGTTTATTTCAACCATGCAGTTTGTGAAACAGTTTATGTCATGGAATGCATCTTTTTTGACCCATCCTAATGCAAATTAGCACGCGGCGCACCGCCTCCATTGACCGGAGCACTCGCTTGGGTACGAAAATATTGGTGTAGGAGCGAAGATCCTTTCAGTCTAACCTTGTCCGCGTCAGGCGTAATTGGCAGCATCTCTCGAACAGTATAATTAATGGCACTGTCTCATAGTACTTACAAACTGGAGAGGATATTCTATACGATGCTGTACCGCTACTCTCCGAGTGACTGCTGCGTTGGCTGTGGCTGTGTGTGCGGGTAACTAGTGAATTTCTCTCTCACGCATCGTCGCCGTACGTGCGGGATTGTTTGTGGGGCATGGACGAAGTGGAGCGGCGGCCGTGGAGAGCCTAGAGCGTTGCCGTACGTATCAGTGTAATGGTGGGGCATGCCGGAAGCGGATTGGCTCGTGCTCGTCGCCAGACAGGAAGACAGACGCACAGACGGACAGACAAACGCACAGACGAACGAACGGAAGGACAAATACACGGATGAACCCACGGACAGACGGACGAACGAATGGACGCTTCGCCTCACCATTATTATTCACTCCATAGATATTCTACGATTCTTTTTTAGAACCGCGAAGAGCACTGGAAGCGGGTGTTGTTTTCCGAATGTTACTGTGGAGGCAGCTTCGTTGTTCTGTATCGTGGCCTGGTGTCAAAAGCTTTTGTTTCAGGGCCAAAATGGAAGTTTTGACTGCAAAAAGCTCGGCTGAGAACCGAGACCAATTACTGTTCCCACAGAAAAAGCTGCATGTGTGCTAGCGACCTACCTGGTTACCTTACATTGGTTGTCTCTATTATTAGATGCGAAGCAGCTTTTTGACTAGCCAGTGTAACGCTGTCCGTCCGTGTTTCCGTGTCAACGCGCCACACCACGCACCCCTCGCCGCAAGTGTTGGGGTGGTGTCAAGTAGGTTACGCCTTCCCTCGCAGTGCGTGGTGGTGTCACTCTTCCTCGCCTGCCGCCGCTCACCGCGTGTCACTTCTCTCTCACTTCACCCTCTCCACCGCTCGCAACGTTCTAGCGCACATCAAGTGAACGCTCTTTCAGCTCGTTTATTTGCGATGTAGAGGACGCCAAAAAACGAACCTCCTTCGCCCGCCGAAACAAGCACCGAAGTGATTTGGGCTAATCTGGCCGTCGTCGGTGTTCGAAGTTTCACAGAGCCGATCGCGTTAGCGAATGGCAACGTCGCACCTGCAACACCTACGAGGCGCGAGTCAAAAACGCTGATTGCGTACATACACAACGCCACTGCTTCGCATCCGATCAGGGTTACCTTTGAGAAGATGGTGACGAAGGATCGAAAGTCACCTTGCCAGCAACAAGTTGTCGTCCCCATCGCTGTTTACAGCACACCAATACAAACGCCGGATGATTGTCTTTCTCCAGCCTAGCACAATCTGAAGTAGCTTCACACGGCCAAGAGAGAGTTGATATCTTCTTCCTCGAGCCTATAAGAATAAGTTTAAATATTAATGATGTTTTACTGTGCATCACATCTACGACCAGATACCACTGCACTTGTACTTGCACACACTATGCTGAAAGCATTACACCACTTGCATTTTCCAATGTGCCAGAAATCAAACAGGTGCTTTATGTATGGATGGTACTTCTTGAGGAAAGCCTTTATCTCCGATTGCCTGTCAGTCACAAGAAATATGACCACATCCTGCTTCGTTAAATAGTTAAGAGCTATCTGCAACCTTTTTTTCATCCACTTTGTTGATACTTAACACTTCAGTGGACTGGAGGAAAGTTGAAAATTATTCAATTCAATGAGGACATAGTGTGTTCTTTTTCATGCAACTGCGAACCGAATAGGCTGAAGCACATTTGATAAGGACTATATGAGTGCTTTAGTATTCACAAGACACCTAAAGCACCGTGTTTGGAGTACTCTGCTGCTATTTTCATGAAGTGTTTACTATACTGGCCAACATAAAATTAAGGACTACACGGGTGTCTTGTACCATTTCGAAAGCACAACTTTAGTCACTGCACATCAATCTTGACTTTAATGACGAATTTTATGGTTCCAATGTCGAAATGATATTGTGAGGTAACGACACAGGTCGTCAAACTTTCTCATTAGCTAAGCCAGTTAGGCTCATATTGAGTCGGAAACCTGAGCGATTTCAGTTGAGAAAAAATGTTGCCAAGACTGCTCAAGTAAGCCCCAAGTGCAAGCTATATTTCTTCAGGGAGTCTCTTCTGCAATTAAGTTATTTAGGCATTAACACTGATTATTGTTTTACTATGCCCTTTCTTGGTGTTTTCATAGCTATCGAAAAAATGCAGATAAATGGTATAAAACGGAGTGGGAGTGGCATAGCACAAATATCTCTCACGTGATCAAGACATTACACAATGCTTTGGCATTTCAAATAACTTAGAGATATACACAAAAAGAAAAAAAGTTCACAAATTTCATATGTATATTTAGAATAGAAAAAGTTAGTTCCAAATCTGCATGTTACACTGCAAATGTAGTCGAAAGACGATAGTCTTGTGTCTGGAGAAAGTGAAGAAAACGTTTATTTGATGTTCATGCGCAAGAAAATTGGTAAAGGGTATTCTGGAGGCGCTGCGTCAGAGTGCCTCGAGTGTGTAGCGGAGGTGAACGAGCGCATAGAGGCACGTTAGACACAAGCGCCATCTGGCAGTTATCTTCGAAAAAGGCGTGCAGCCCACAGAGAAAGATTCGTGCCAGTCTCGGAGGTGATAAGGTGTAGAACGCAAGGCGACGGGTAGGTGACACCACCGTAACGTCGTATCAAAGTGTTGGAAACACGCTATTGAGCATCGCGTTGCACTGTCAGCGCAGCGCGACAAACGCGACATTCCTTAGAGTTACATGTGCGTGCCTCTTCTAGTATGAAGGAAGACGTACAAAACTTAGAAGTGTTGTTATGGTGCCTCAGATATGCGCAATAATTGCTTTTTAATTGACAGTCGCACAACTAGGAACGCTAAACCTTGGGCAATATTGGTGGGCACTGCGAATGGGGTTGGCCGTTTAGTGCCGTTTGAGATATCGTTAGGACGAACAAACAGACAAATGTACAGACAGATATACAGACAGATCAGACAGACAGACAGACAGACAGACAGACAGACAGACAGACAGACAGACAGACGGACGGACGGACGGACGGACGGACGACGGACGGACGGACGGACGGACGGACGGACGGACGGACAGACAGACAGACAGACAGACAGACAGACAGACAGACAGACAGACAGACAGACAGACAGACAGACAGACAGACGGACGGACGGACGGACGGACGGACGGACGGACGGACGGACGGACGGACGGACGGACGGACAGACCAAAATTTTTCCGTCGAAGGTCCCCAATAAAGACTATCGTCTTTAATAAAAGCAGTGTGCCTTCACAAGTTCCATGTGCAGGACTTTGTACTCGTGTCTATTAAGGTGTACGTGCCAAATTCCGCAGAATGACAAGGTGTGTCACACGTTCCATCGCATGCAAAGGTTTATGTCTTTTTAAGGAGATTCTTTTGGTGTGATAACCAGGCATACAAAACAAGGCAATGTTTTCATGTTCACAGAACAAAGCTTTCCACTGTGTTTGAACTTACATTACGTATACCGAAGATTGTGTCATATGCTAAAAGCTTACATCATAGCTCACATTATATGTTCATACTGTGAATCTGTAGCCATTAGAGCTGTTGGCAAATACTTCTTAATATATATATTGAACATTATTGCTGGGCGGCAGGTCTCTTTATAAATGGCCAATAGAAGGGCAGTAAACAACACAAAATCTGTGTTTATTACAAAAAGTAAAAAGTGTTACAGGAAAACCTCGTATCGTAAACAATTGTCGGTTGAAGATATATTAAACGGGTACTGACGCCATTTCTCGGAGGCATTTTTGCAGTGCTACACAAATATTTTAATACACAGATAGCCTTGAGAAGTGTGAGGCTCAGCAAATGATCGTAATATAATTTACTTGGTTATTAAGTTAACCTTTCCGTAGTGCTCGTACCGACATCTACAAGAGCTAAACATAGGCTATGCTACGTATTCTGGTGACCTCATGCAGCTAACTAGTTGTTATGATGTGAGGTAACAAACCTTCCGAAATGGCGGCTTGCGCATCACTAAAGCATTGAAAATGGTCATTTGTGGGTTACCAATGAAGTCGCGGCGTAAAGCGGCCTTGTAAATGTCATGATATCTTGCCTAAGCACATGACCAGAATCTCATAATACCATTTTGTGATATTTGGCAACCGTAGGAATTGAAACTAGCTTTCAAAAAACACGGTAGTTACTCTTTCAGGGCACACACTTGGCAGCACTATTTCTAGACTCCTGAGGGCTTTACCTGTAATATTACGCAAGAAAATATCGACGAATGCATTAAACATAACCTGTTACTTCCCTACAGTTGTTATTTTTCACTCAAATAGGATCAATAAATGTGCTGCACGGCTGGAAGAAAGTAGCACCGCTGGTACTGGAAGTACTGCGTTTTTTGTAGACACTGTACTCCCATCACTCACAAAAGCCGAATAACTTCGGTTGGGCTGCTACCAGCGAAGAGGATCGCAGAGCAGAGAAGCACATTTCTAAGGGGCTTTTTGGTTACTGGTTGGCTGAACCATTTCATCGCTTGTTTTTTGCTGCATGTCGTGGTCGCACAAATCATAGTTTCACTGGATGTCAAGTTAACGGTGGTCTCAGCCTTTCCACAGGCCTGGCACTTTTTGAAAAGTTGCATGAGGCATGGATGAAAAACAATATATTTTTGTCATCTGGCAAGCTTTGTACAGGTACTTCTGATGCTCATGGCCTTTGCAAAAACACACAAAAAAGGAAAGTGTGGCACACCCTTGAGTTTACGCAATTTCAACAAACCTACTGATAGCTGTTAAAAAATGAATATGCAGCTAGCATTTTAAACAGCTTCAGCAAGGGTATAAGAACATGTGTATCCACTATGAAACGTATCAGGCAAGCCCTTCAAAAAGGCACAATAAGGTTACCCGGAATCACTGTCACTTTTTTCCAGCTCATCAAACGTATTAAAATTCATTTGCATGGTCCCTGTAAAACTTCAAAAGCCTTGTTACTCATTCGAATAAACTGGCATAGACACAAAACCGTTACACGATAATTTGAAATATTCTATTGAAGGTCACTGCTGCAGCCAAATTCAGGATATTTCGTTTAGATATTCTTGAAATGCTCTCACACGTTGATGTGCTCACTCAATATGCAATATACACTAAATTGTGCTAATTTAATTTGCACTAATTCTACTGATTTGTGCTAATTTTTATAATGACAGGTTTGTGAATTTGAAATCGAAATTGCTGCATTCCGAGACAAGGTGAAAGAGCATCAGCACACCTTGCCTTGTTGTCTATATGTGATCAACATAATTCATTGACCACCAATTAGTCAAGCTGCTGCATCAGGACATGTGGCTGTTCATGTGTCTGTGAAAATTTGTGAGAAATAAGTCACTTCTCACTCTTCCTCCGTGTCCGATTCATCATGCATAGTCATCACAGGCATATATATCACCTCAGTTTGACCTAAATAAACAATGAAAGAAGTAAGTAACTGTAATTCTTTAACTTTTTGTCATTTTCATTTGCACATACCAATGCTGTATATCCCACTCGCTTGTATCAAGAGCTGGTGCACAGACATATTGTTTTGGGCCTAGAACAATGGTTCCACTGCTCCTGATGCAACTCATTCATATAATCTGTTATGATGTCACTTGTGGGCATGCCACTGTCCCGGAAAAGCACCCTATCTGTCTGGATTCCTGGCATATTAAAAAAATAGATTGATGCTAGTGTCAAGTCTTCAGTGCTATCTTCATCACTAGCGAAAATTTCTCACCAATTGAAGGGTTCTCAAAGTGTGTTTGAGTAGCCACTGCGCAGTAACTGAAATACGTTGGCACGCCAGTACAGTGTGTACGCTGTGTTGTGGCACACATATTCGAAACTGCGAGTTTACTGCTCCGCTGGCATGCTGGTGGCTGTCTGGAAGCTTACACCGATGTCAGTATATACTGCCTTCCGAAGAATGCTCCGGCTGCTCAGCTGCACAAAGGGGGTCTTGGACAACCTATGAACCAACCAGAAGATAAAAGCACACTATTGAACAATGCTTTGATCAGACAAGGCAGGGGGAGGGGAAATCGTTTGGTAGTGGAGAGGCAAAGGAAGAAGGTCATCGCTGCCCCGGCATGTCAGCACGCGACAGTTAAGTTCAGTTCACAGTAACCAAGAACTGCACCTTCTCAATATAATAACCCTAATGAGACTGCAATTAACCAACAAGCGGCACAAAAACTAAACATCTAAAACTGTACACACATGTACACACATATTATTCATATTTTTCCCACTACATGGGCCACATAACCTGAAAATTTAAGCTTGGGGCTAGTTGTTTTTTCATTATGGAGTAGGAACAATATTCCAAACGCAAGCACACAAAAGAAACAACACAGACAAGCGCTGACTTTCAACGGAACTTTTATTACTCACGAAATGAATATATATGTGGAAAAATTTTAATAACATAAATATATAGGAAGATTTTTTTCAAGGGATGAATACATGCAGTCTTCTATAGAAGAGAATTATTTTATCCATAAAAACACAGATACCAATGATGCATAATGAACCTTCTTGGGCAATATGGGTAGCTTCAATCTTGGCCTGACTGGAAGGTGTCCAAATGACCATCTTCGAGAGCACAATAAAAATGTGCACAATGCTAAAGAAGGTCTTTAGCTATTCATTGATCTTCCGGCAAATGCACCCACCCCCTCCCGTTAGAACAAACCACAATCATTAGCACACATCAGGGCCACCGCACTTGCGAAATCACACAGGCCACTCATATTGAAGAAGAACGTTCATTAAGGCATCGGTATGGCAGCTGTCAGTTTATCAACCAAGGAATGGTCTTTTTTTTTTGAAAGAGCACGTGTTATCATCTCTTTGACAAAATCCTGTCATGCTTTTGTGCTTTAAAAATTTTTTTCACGTATATATTCCTGTTATTTTTGTTTTTTTTAAATAAAAGTTCACTTGAAAGTTAGTGCTTGTCTCGGTCTTGTCTTTTGAGTTTCCCGTTTGCAATATCGTGCTGTTCTTACTTCATACTCCACATAACCAATTATGGCCCCGATTTGTGTCACGCGTTACTCTGCATGCAAACTGATGATAACTGCTGTCCGACATAAACAAGAGGAATCTTGCACGCGTAGCAGCATAACTTGCCTTACTTGGTTGCTGTTTGGCTGCCTCCTCTAGCTGGTACTGCAGCTGCACTTGCTTTGCGTGCGCGACCGCTGTTGGCACAGCATCTTCCTTTAATCTCCTGCGAGTGTTTGGCGTGGTGAGCCCGAATGCTTTCATCAAGAGCGCGCTGCATTCATAGCCCCTCCCCCCCCCCCCGAGCCCCCCGAGTGAAGAGATCGAAGCACACAGAAGTATTTTTACTGGTGGACCACTTGACATGCCCAACTACACAAAGCCACTTCTCCCGAAGAGTGCTGTTGGATGGAAACGAATGGACACACCCTTGATGTTTTTCACTTTGTTCTCGCAAGCTTCAAGACAGCACCGGCTCCCACCTTTTCGTTTTTTACCGCGTTGTGGCACACATAACCGAAACAGAGAGTTCGCTGCTCCCTCACGTACTCATGGTTGTCTGGAAGCTTGGACCCATGGCATCACTGCCTTCCACAAAACAATGGCCTAGCTCGTCAGCCACAGAAAAAGGGTCTTGCACAACCTGCTGAAAAACCAGGAGATGAAAGTACACAGTAGCAAATGCAATAATTATGGAGAAAAGGAGCAGTGCTACTTTATTTTAGGCTATATGAGTATACAACTGCACTTTCTAGGCAGAATCTTGATAAACAATTCACAATGATACAATAATTAACCAACAAGAAACCCGTGAACTAACCAATCAATGTATTCCTGAACATAATACCATACAAGGGTTTTAACTAGCAGCACTTAAACCATCAAGAACCTTTCCTTTAGGTTTCGTATGCACATCACACTTATTCCTAGTTGCTCAATATTGTGCATGCTCACTGCAAAGCCCGATGTCAATGATGACTTTTCTTGCTGCTCAATCAAATCATATTCTCTCTATTCTTGCTGAAGCAAATCGTGTTCTCTCTATTTTGCTTTAGTTTTTAATGCGTTGATCTACTCTTTTGCTTCTTTTTTTATTATTAGCCACTTTTTACTGTGTTGCGAAGCTATGTGCGTACTTTATTTCATTTCATCCTGCATAATAAGTATTCACTATGCGCTATAATTTTTCGTGATGCCCCCTTTTACCCAATGCCTTTAACGAGGCCTGTAAGGACTTATTTAAGTAGAATAAAAAATGAACTGAACTACATTGGTGTGCCACAATGCACTTTTGATCGGTATACGAAAACTCGTTCTGATTAGGCCACTTTGCGATCTCAGGATCTCATCAAGCTTTTCGTGATATCACGTAAGTGCATGCTCTAACTATGAGCCAAAACGGCGGTCACAACACATTAAGTCACTTTCGACAGCGATCGTACACGACCGAGATGGAATCATCCTACCGAAGTTCGCTCCCTTTCACAAATCGTGCAAGTGTATTGCGATATAAAATTCGAGCACAATCTAGATGAAAAGTACCTATGACTAATTACGCTCGAGACAATAGGCAGCTTGAACATGCAAGAGTATATACAGCTTGCCTCGGTTTGCTGCTGTTTGGCCCCCTCCCCTGGTAGGTACTGTGACCGGCTTTGCTCAGTGTACAGGAACACCGTCGGCACAGCATCTTCCTTTGTTCTTCTGCAATAGTGTGGTTCGTCGAGCCTGGATTCTCACATTAAGAGCGCGCTGCATCTACAGCTTTCCCGAGTGAAGTGATCGGAGCACACACAGGCGTTACTACCGTGGGACCAGTTGACGCGACGAACCGCACAAGGCCACGTCTCCCGAAGAGCGCTGTCACAGGGAAACGAGTGTTAACACATTCCCTTCGTGTTCCTCGCTTAGTTCGGGCAACCTTCAGTGCAACATCACATTCCAACCATCGTTTTTAACCGCACGCTATGCATGCAGCTATGAAAACCGAACTGTACAAGCGTTGTCTTGTCGCCACCGCCTCGAGAAACAGCGTGCGGTGAGACGAGGGTGGACCATGGAGGAGCATACGGGAGAAGGAAAGACGCAACTCCTTTCTCTGTGGGGTAGAAAACCTCCTTGGGGTAGACGGATACGTCACGTACACCGTGTGGCCCGCATGTAAAGGCGTGATTTCGAAATTGGCTACAAATTTTTTAAATTCATTTCACAGAGAACTAAACAACTTACGGTTGTATAACTTGGCACATATCATCAGAACACCAACGACAACTTATGTTGAAAGTTTTATTGAAATCGGTGAATAGGGAAGAATCGCCGGTGTTTCTCTGGTGCATTTTCCACATTCTGATATAATGCTGTTTTCAAATAGCATTGACAGTCCTGCTAAATATAGGATGGTTCATTTTGCCCAGACACTGGTGAATATTTTAATTAGGCAATAAACTACGAGTCAAAACTGAAACCGAAACAGGAAACTGCTCCGTCATCTAAGGTGGGTGCGTATTGGATGACGTCACGAGATCCACTATACCTTGCCACGGCTGGCCAGGGTGTAAACATAGCCCACGTGTCTCTTCTGACGCGCGAAAAGCAACTTGGCGAGAGAGAGAGAAATTTTTATTTCAATCACAGAGAAATGCTGGGTAGGGGCTGTCAGTCGAGAGCTCCAACAGCCGCTGCTGCGTCCCGTGCCCGCCGAAATAGCGCCCGCTACCCACTCGGGCTTTCATAAGGCAGCATGGCCTCCCAGTCTTGTGGAGTAGGAATAGGAGAAGAGTTGTCAGAGCGCTTGGCTGGCGGACGCGGACATTCCAGCGTTACGTGAAATAACGTCAGTACCGCTCCACAGCCAGGGCATTTGTCAGGGTAAGAAGTGGGATGGAGGATGTGGAGGAAATAGAGGTTCGGAAACGTGTTCGCCTGCAGTTGACGCACCGCAGTTGCATCTTCTCGTGTAAGCGTGTGGTGTGGTGGAGGGTACCGACTGCGTTCTCCTCTATAGTAATCGAGAGTGTCTCGATATCCTAGAAGTTCCGTGTTTGTGTCCTCCTCATCTGGGTTGGACAGCTCTTCCTCCGGTTCCCGGTTAGTGAGTGCTCAAATATCTGCTTGTGCGCAGTCATGACCGGGGAGAGAGGCGTGCCCAGGCGTGCAGACAAGTCGGAACTTATGTGGTGTGTAGAATGCAGTGTTCGAAATTCGGTGTGTGTGCTGTGAGGCGATACCCCGTGTGAAGGCACGACATGTATCCTGTGAATCTGTAATGACTAGAATAACGTTCGGGTGAGGAAGGTTTATGGCAGCGTGGGAAATCATCAGAGCAAGGGCACACTATTCACCCTCAGATATACTCTTTGTTGGTACGCTGATTGAGGCTACTACGTCATGATCATTGTTCACCACTGCTCCAACTGTGACACTAAGGGACTAGTGTCTAGCGGCGTCGCCGTATAAGGGAGTGTTTGGGGGAGACTGATTAATGAGGCGCGTGAGGTTATTCACCCTTGCCCGCCGCCGCTGAGCGTTGCGCTCAGGGTGCATATTGCGTGGAAGTGGCGCGACTGTAATTCTTGCTCAGAGATCATAGCTGTTTACCTGGTGCGTGATATCCATATCGGGTAGAAGGATAGCTTAGCTGACTACCATGTTGTGTTCGGTTAGTTCTCTTAGGTTTCTGTGTACTCCCATGGCTAGGATACGGTTGGTGGATGCGTACGTAGGTAGTCCAAGCGCCGCCTTGATGGCTCTGCGAAGGAGAATGTCCAGTCTTCTCTCTTGTGCAAGCGTTAGGGTTTGATAAGGGACGTGGTAGGTGATGCGGCTTACTATTCAGGCATCAACTATACGTAGAATGTCTTCCTCCTGAAGTACATGCCTTCAGTTGGTGATGCGGCGGATCATATGCGTGATTTGAGAAACTTGCTGTTCGAATATTTTTATGGTGGGCGTTGCCTTGAGTTCAGCTTGAATATGAAGGCCCAGGACGCGGAGTTTTCGTACACAGGGAATCGCATGGTCTTCTAAGGTGACCGTGATTTGCGGCCTGTTGTAGGGATTTCGTTGGGGACGACGAATGAGCAGAAGTTCCGACTTCTCTGCAGAGCACGTTAAACCACCTGCTCGTGCGTATGCCTGAACTGTATTTACTGCTTCTTGGAGCGCATCTTGTATTTGTCCGTCTGAGCCTTTGGTCACCCATATAGTGACGTCGTCCGCGTATAAAACATGCCGCAGACTGAATGGTGGCCCGTAGAGGCGGTCATTTAGCCATGGCGATGTTAAAAAGTGTCGGAGACAACACCGATCCTTGTGGAGTGCCTTTATCAGCGAGTTTGATGATGTCACTGCGAAGAGAGTCTAACGCTATGGTTGCCGCCCTGTTTGTTAGAAATGCTTTCACATAGTCGTAAACTCATCGTCCGCACCATGTCGACGCGAGATTTTCAGTATTAAGTCATGTGAGACGTTGTCAAATGCAATGCGGATGTCCAAGATAAGCAGAGATCTAGTTTGCGCTGAACTGAGCCTTTCCGCTACTTCCTCTTTTAGTTGGAGATGTATGTGTTGCATGGACAGATGAGCCCGGTACCCAAACAGTGTGTCCGGAAAAAATCCCTAGGCCTCAAGTTATGGTTGCAGTCTTTGGGGGGGGGGGACGTGCTCCATTAATTTACCGAAGCAAGGCATCAGCGAGATTGGTCGCAGGTTTTCAAATTCTAATGGTTTGCCGGACCTGGGAAGCGGTGTTATTTCGGCATGTCTCCATTCTCGGGGTAACGCTCCGGATTTTCAGTGAGTGTTGTAAAAATCTGTGAGCTGTTCTAGATCTTCATCGCTGAGGTTTTGAATCAGAAAGTATTGCATGTTGTCTTTTCCTGGGGCTGTGTTGCGCTTGATATTCAGAAGGGCAGCTCGAACTTCGTGCACAATAATATCAGCATCCAGTGGTGTTGACTCTGTATATGGGTAGTTTTGATATTTTGGTTGAAGGCCTGCAGGAA
>WOVY01006641.1:62500-116200 GCA_013436015.1 Rhipicephalus annulatus
TGAAGCACAAAGACAGAAGGGTTCGGAAACTCGCGGCAGTGTTCATCGAAATGAAGGATGGTTATTTCCTATCTTAAACGTCTGCATGCTTATCGTTAGATTGCGAAAATACTATTAAGAATTTCTTTCGCGTTGCCCGAAATTCCTGTGCACGTGTGGTGTGGGATTCCGTTGCGTTAGATTTTTTATTTCAGTGAGCTTCAGTTGCAAAACAGCGCTTGTACTGTGTCCGTCTCGTCGTTTGCTCCATCCCATTCACGCTGAGCATTGCTGTGCAGTTGTATAAAACTTCAGTAGTCTTCTGATGTCGGTGTTCAGGTATTAGCGGAGCCTTGGTAAACAACTTCCGACTGACCTATGCATCACGGTTGGGTTTATACATCTTAGCACTGAGATATGTAACTCTGTCGACAACGAACAGGCGAACCAAAAAGGAGTGACATTGGTGTTGATCTGCGTGCAGAAGCACCATGGCCGACACGGTGATTGCGATCAGCTCGATGAGCATGGTGGAAACATCGGAGACGTGCTATGCCGCCCCGTCTTCGGTGTTGGACAGCTCGAGGCTCCAGGATCCGGCCCGGACGATAGCAAAGTCCTACCCGGACCTCGTGAGTGCCCCCTCTGCAGTCTATGTGACGCCCGTGTTTGCCAAGCGCGGTGAGGCATACGTTGCCGTCGCGATTTCGCGAAAAATTTTTGGCCGGGTATTCTGCAGTCCTTGCCATGTGGCGAAATCGCGGAAGATTGCGATGGGGATGCTGCATGTTTATACTGTTTCACTCTAACACATATTAACTCGGAGGCCAATAACTGCGATGTGCTTTGAGGTTGCCTCCTGTTTGAATGAGCCTGTACAATGTTGTTACCGATTGTATATTGCCACCTGCACGTAATGCCGAGGATAAGAGTAGTTTTCACCTCGAAAGAAATGATCGTGCGCTTCTTTGCCGCTCGCAGTTCAGACCCGATACCCCCCCCCCCCCACACACACACACAGATTTTGCTGGTGTAAGAGGGTTTCTTCGCAATGTTCATATACTGTCACGCCGCCTAGCGGAATTCAGGAGCGTCTTCTCGAGGATGATCAGTAGGCAGACGCTTCCGACGCTTCCTTGTTCGCCAGTACTAGCCTCAGAGTTAAAGCGTTAGCAAGGAGTGAACACAGACCACTTTGTTTGTTGCGTGCATCAGTAAATATACCAGACCAACCGTGACACAATAAATCTGATTCGTTCTTGCAAGAGGTGAAGTATTAGTGAAAATACGAGGCAACTCGCGCTTTCGATTATAGCCCACAGAGTACACATATCACCATCGCGAGATTTTCCGCAGCCACGTTGGATAGTTAAATGTTATTTTCTAACCTTTCTAGTTAGACTCACCTTGTTTTACGTGCGTATAGCATTCGTCAGTGTTTTTGTAGTGCACGAATTCCATAACATTTATTTCAAGTAGAAAGTAGCGAAGGCTCACGAATTGCACTTCAAAAACTTTAGAGTACACCGCTCCGCTTTTTTTTTGCGTTCGTTGATAGATCGCAGCACACTTCAAGTGATTCCTTTCTTGCCTGGTATCGGAGCGAAATGTTCCCCGCACCCCCAATGAACGTGGTGAGTGACTCCGTGTTGGGCCTGCGCAATGACGCTGATGACGTGTTATTGGTGCTATCGAAGTCATTTGGCGGAGAAAATTCCTCTGGTTGCTTTCAGCAGTGATTTTCAAATAAACCGTTTGACGTCGAGGATTTTTCACTAGACGTAAATGGTTTTCAACTCGCCGAGAGTGACAGCGACGATGAACGATCAGCTGCTAACTCACAAGCAGCAAGTTGCACATCCCGTCCCGTCGTGCGTTAATGTTCTTTTTTGACGCTCGTAAGTCACGTTGATTGTATTTATTGTACAGTGATCCTTCAGCGACCTCAAAATAAAAAAAAACATAGTTTTTTCTGTGCATTGCATGTAGCCCAATTACAGTGAATATTACAAAATGCCGCATGCCGCCAATACGCTCGAGCTCAACCAGCGAGGCGACATGGTTAGAGAAATGAAATATGCAGTTACGACTACAGTGCATGCTAACTTCTCCTGCACTTTAATGGTGCCGTCCGAACGACGTTGTTTTTCGACAAACTTTCACAATGTTGACGTTGCAAAAAGTGTACGCGTGTATTCATTTCGATATCCTTGTTTCGATCGTGTTGATGGAAGCTGCATCATCCGAGTGCAGCGAATTGCGCACTGGTTGAGCCTGATCAGGGCTGTGACACGAGCGATACTTAATAGGAAGTTGAATGCTTGTGTTCCATTGAAGAAGAAGCTGCATGATGTTTACAGCGCAAGTAATGACGACGGCGTAGTATGTTTTCAAACCACCGCTACGGTAAACATTCGGTCCTGTGCAGCCGCAGTGGCGCGCTACTCGCAAGTGGCCTACTACTGCGGCAAATTTTCCAGGCAGGCTCGGCACGAGTTATCTCGGAGTGCCGTTCAGTTCATATGTGAATTCTAGTTCGCGCAGTTTTCTGTAGCACCCACAGGATTACGCAAAGCACCGTTGATACACGGACGATCAGCTGACACCACCACCCTTTTCACTGCGGCAAGAAATGCGGTAGCGAACATTCAACAGCTCTTATAGTTTGGGAAAGTACTTTGGTTCGATGTACGTTCATTTGACGATCAAGAGTTCATTCGATGAAAACGGCACGGGGAGTACGTCCGTGCGTCCTATCTTTTCTCATGCGAGTTCCGGGTTGATCATCCCTCCACGGCCATCTTGGATTGCACGGATAGTCCGGGTCTCTCTTTATTGCGATTGGCGGTGAGATCGAGCAGAATCGACGCCTGGAGGCAATTGACTGAAGCGTGCCTAGTGTTGATTGCTCCCTGCGTCATCTGTGATAGCCATGCAGTGTTTGCATGTGTGGGTACGTCGTGCACGTTCTCAGAGGGTGGTTTGTTCGGTTACGTTAGCGCTAATTTAAATGTTTGTACGTATGTCTGAAACTACATAACAAGCATTTGGTTTTGCTTAGCTGTTAATGCACTAATATGATCAGCGAGTGCAACTTTTTAGAGTGCTCTGTATTGTCGTCGTACCCTCCATTCACCAGAATTATTTCAATCAGCGTGCCACTTTATGCTTTAACCACATCGTAAAATGCACTTAGCATCGTCTCGATCATGGCGACTAATAAATGGTGTGTGAATGCAGCGTTTTAGCGACTCGTTTGTAAACAAAAACGAGGCTCCAGGTCACGCACCTAAACGTTGTTTGTTAAGTGTACAAATACGGCCCTTTAGATATCCATTATGTGATGAGCTTTTGTTATGTTTATCTGACTGCGATACCACTACAGATGAATATTACTACGAGATTAAGTGCGGCCCATCGGTACTTAAACTGTACTTAAAGGGACACTAAATGCAACTATATTAAGGACAATAAATGCAACTATATTATTATTGAAATTGTAGGCCAGAAACCTTATAGTGATACTTTTGTGCCAAAGAAGAGCGTATTTTGAAATAAAATCACATTTTAGTGATTTCCTAAAATTACGTTGCTTGCCATAGGAAGGCAACGATGCAAGTAGCAAGCACATATCTTCTTTCTTCAAATTTTAAAGAATATTGGACGCATTTCTTGAAACACGCTGTATATATAGTGACTATATGCTAGCAGGCCGCTACACACAAATGGCATACATAGTATGAGGCTTGGTTATGGTGTTTTTTTTTTTTTGCTCGCTGGATGACCACACAGTCAAAGTTCGCTGTTATGTTTCCCAGAGCTATTTCGCAGGGGGGTTCAGCGCAGATAGGGAAAATTCTCGTTTCAAGCACGATGGGACAACGTTTCTCTTTCGGAGCAGTTTGGAGCAATTAGAGCAGCCATTCCATTGGTTTCCGGGAGAAGCTCTACGTTCCGACCATTGTGGACGCGCCAAGATTGGCTCCTGCTTTCAAGAATACTTTCCTGTGGAATCCACGAAGTTGTCGCTGTTTTTTCAGCCACATCGTGTGCCTAAGTTCTCAAGAAACCAGTAGATACCACATTTGTGCTGGTGAGTGGACTTTTAAACCATTTTTGGGACATTTTTACATGGCAACGCCACCGGAGGATTTAAGCCTAACCAAGGAAGCGATTGCCGCCGATGCGCCGGCCCGGCGCCAACGTGACTCAACGCTCTGCGCGTTCCAGGAGCTGCAATGGAGAATGGAATACCAAGTAGATGAAGAGGACATCTCTCCAGAGGATTGCACGGAAGACATGGGTTGGAAGGAAGCCGTAGTGAGACGTTCAAGGAATCAGCTAGCCGCAGTTAGCGTTCTCGCTGCCAAGGGCTCGACCAATACTGGCGTTGAGGAAGACGTACGCTCGAGCCAGTCGTAGTAGGCATGGCACCAAGCACACTATCGTGCTAGCTGGACGTATGCTGCCACTACCCAAGGACTTTAGCAAAATTGTGCTACGACCACATGGAGGATTAGATATCTTGCGAATTGGCGATGGATGGAGCCATGGAAGATGCGATAGTACTGGCGGCCGGCGTCAAAGAGGAGGAGGTCATGCAGGACATCATCTGTTCCAACTTGCAGCAGAACATTATGATGGCAAGCACTCCGGACCAGGGCAGAGCTTCAAGATACCTCAAGGTCAAGCAAATTGACATTGGAGGCAAAGTTTTTGAGGTTAATGCGTATGCCACGGCACCCCATGATACTTGTAAAGGAGTGATTCGCGGGATCCCCGTAAGCGATACTAAGGACATTTTGACCCGAAAGATTGTGAACGCGAACAACCCGCTCGCGCTGCAGGCCAAGAGAATCAAGGACACTGGGACAATCATCATAGCGTTCGAAGGACACAAATTGCCGAGATTCGTGAGACATGGTCCTTCACTTTTGCAGTGCTCTCTTTACTGCAATAAGTAGTAGTAGTAGAAAACTTTATTATGCCCATAATCCAGACAGGCTAGCAAAACATCGACGTTTGTTTCGCTGGTCGAAAGCTGGGACATCGGTCTGACGTCTGTCCGAACCCAGCTGAAACCATCTGCAGAGGCTGCGAGATCAAGAACCCAGATAAGCTGCACCAGTGCAATCCAAGATGCAGGCTGTGCGATGGTCACCATCCCATGGCTGACAAGGAGTGCAAGAACAGGTTTATAGTGCCATACGTAATCAGACGCAAACGTTGGGAAAGATTGCGAGCATCCACAGAAGCCCGTGACGCATCAATGACATCGAGTCCAGACATTAACGACAAGCAGCATGATAGAATTGCACAGCTAAAGCAAGAAAACGCGAGGCTTACAAAATCGAATGGGAGGCTATCAGCTGAGTTAAAGGAAATAAAAAATCATCTCACTAAGCTAAGCAGCGCGCAGTCTTCACAGCCAACGCCTCAGCCAGTTGATGTCCCTGTGGCTGAAAACGGGGGGGGGGGGGGACTCGAGAACCACAAAAAAGAGGGCAGTCATGGCAGAACTCGTGGAAGCCAACTAAGCGACCATATCAGATATGAAAGAGGTCTTTGACACGTTCAGCAAGGTAGTAGTCAATCTTAGCGAGCAGATGAGCAGGCTACAATCAATCGTGGCGGCACTGGAAGATCACATTGTTACACGACATCGGCAACGAAAGAGCATCATAGACGACGAAGACGATGAAAGCGACCGTGCTCGTGTTGTTGTTGCTGCTGTTCTTCCATCTTGGCTGCAGCTG
The DNA here is from genome assembly GCA_013436015.1 of Rhipicephalus annulatus. Classification (NCBI taxonomy): domain Eukaryota; kingdom Metazoa; phylum Arthropoda; class Arachnida; order Ixodida; family Ixodidae; genus Rhipicephalus; species Rhipicephalus annulatus. The sequence goes on from WOVY01006641.1 coordinate 68,236, forward strand.
CCTCTGACTCCCCCTGTATATTTTGTATATATTTATTTCATTCGTTCTCTCACCCCCATAACACTTGGTGGAGGTGCGGGTCTGCCTACTTTTCATCTATCGACTTGCGATCAGGATACTGGCAGATTTCTGTCGATCATCGAGACCGTGATAAAACCGATTCATCACACCGGATGGACTTTTCCAGTTCGAGGTTATGCCATTCGGATTGTGTAATGCGCCAGCTACATTTGAAAGAATGATGGACTCTCTCTTGCGTGGTTACAAATGGACCACATGCCTGTGCTTTCTCGATGACGTCATCGTACTTTTACCTACATTCGAAAGCCACCTTAGCCGCCTAACGGCTGTTCTTGAGGTTTTCCGAAAGCAGGACTTCAGCTCAAATCTTCCAAATGTCGCTTTGGCCGTCAGGAAATCACTGTGCTCGGCCACCTTGTCAGTGCTCGAGGCGTGCAACCTGATCCTGACAGAATTCGAGTTGTCAAAGATTTTCCAATACCACGTTCCGCAAAAGATATACGGAGTTTTATCGGCCTTTTTTCTTACTTTCGACGTTTCATGAAGAATTTTTCTGACACATCCCGACCACTTACGGAGCTACTGAAGAAGGACATGCCTTTTTATTGGGGTACTGACCAAGCAACTGCCTTCAGCACCCTCACAATATTACTTACTTCCCCAACCATCTTGGCCCATTTCGACCCGTCAGCCCATACTGAAGTTCGTACCGATGCCAGCGGACATGGAATTGGTGCTCTTCTCGCCCAGCGGCAACGAGGACAAGATCGCGTCATTGCTTATGCCAGTCGCCTCCTTTCTCCTTCGGAGAGCAAGTTTTTCATTACAGAGCGTGAGTGTCTCGCGCTAGTCTGGGCAGTCGGAAAATTTCGACCATACTTGTTTGGCCGCACCTTTTCGGTAATTACAGATCACCATGCCTTCTGCTGGCTGTCGTCCCTTAAAGATCCAACAGGACGACTTGGCCGTTGGGCCTTGAAACTACAAGAATACAGCTTCGACGTGGCATACAAACCTGGCCTAATGCACCAGTATGCCGACTGTCTATCCCGTCACCCCTAGGACCCACCCGACCTTTCAGCACATGATCCTGACCCTTGTGTCTTCGCCATGTCGGCTTTTACCGACATACGCAAGGAACAGCTCAGCGATGTCCACTTGCGGTCTATCATGCAGAGTCTACGTTTGCCCCACGTAGACCCGTCGCTACACTTGTTCGTTCTACGCGATGGCAATCTTTACCGACGCAACACCAGCGCCGAGGGACCAGAGCTACTACTCGTAGTTCTTGCGACACTCCGTTCCGCTGTACTTGAACAGCTTCACGACGCCCCAACCCCGGGACATCTCGGGGTCACGCACATGTACGATCGCGTGGGGCGTAGATTCTTCTGGCCAGGCCTTTACCGTTCTGTGCTCCGATACGTTGCTGCATGTGAGTCCTGCCAGCGCTCCAAACATTCCACCTTGCCACCAGCTGGTCCGCTCCAACCAATAGACATACCCACCGTTCCCTTATACCGCGTCGGTCTTGATCTCGTTGGACCATTTTCTTCTTCTCTCACTGGAAACAAGTGGATAGCCGTAGCCACTGATTACGCCACAAGATACGCTATCACACGAGCGCTACCGACATGCTGTGCCACTGACGTTGCGGACTTCTTGCTTCATGACGTAATTCTTCACCATGGCGCTCCTCGACAGCTGCTGACTGATCGTGGTCGCTCATTTCTTTCAAAAGTAGTAAGTGACATGCTTCGCTCGTGTTCGACGCGTCACAAGCACACTACGGCCTATCACCCACAAACAAATGGTCTTACCGAGCGCCTAAATCGAACATTGACAACAATGCTCTCCGTGTACGTTTCCAAAGATCATCTTCATTGGGATAGTACTTTGCCTTATGTGACATTCGCGTACAATTCTTCACGCCAGGACACCGCTGGCTTCTCCCCCTTCTATTTATTGTTCGGCCGCCATCCAGCGTTACCCTTCGAGACTCTTCTCCCATCAACTACGCAAACGGTTACAGAGTACGCCCGGGATGCCACTGCTCGGGCTTAAGTGGCCCGCCAAATCGCACGGGAGCGTCTTCTTGGCTCGCAGCTCTCTCAGAAGGCCCGCTACGATAGCCATCACAGAGTAGTTTCCTACTCTCTAGGTTCATTGGTCCTCCTCTGGACACCATGCCGCCACGTTGGCCTCTCTTCGAAGCTCCTGTCTCGCTACTCGGGGCCTTACAATGTTTTACGCCGGCTTACCGATGTCACATACGAGATTGCTTCGTTGGACAGTCAGTCATCGTCGTCCACACCCGCTACTGACGTCGTCCACGTGACCCGCCTCAAACTGTACATATCCGCATATGAACCTACTCTCCTTTACGCGCCGAGACGGCGCTGCCGAGCAGCGGGGGGTTATATGTTACACGACATCGTCAACGAAAGAGCATCATAGACGACGAAGAGGATGAAATCGACCGTGCTCGTGTTGTTGTTGCTGCTGTTCTTCCATCTTGGCTGCAGATGCCTCTGACTCTCCCTGTATATTTCGTAAATATATTTATTTCATTCATTGTCTCACCCCCGTAACATTATGACTGCGCATTACAAAGGTCCAAGCATATCTACACAAGAATACAGTGCCTCCTCATGCATCAAATCACCTCTTCGGCCACCAATATTAGTGATACCAAACCTGTCGACAGCTGCAGCATCAGGCTCTCGTGGCCCATGTAATAACCATGATGACAGTGCTACGTGAAGCATTCCGTATCTGGCAATGGAACTTCAGAGGTTATCTTAGAATGAAGGCAACGCACCCTACACCAGTATATCAGGAGCAGCCAAGCAAAGCCTCATATAATAATATTGCAAGAAACCCTTTCACCGCAAATAACGCTGCCTCGATTCCGGCCTGTTATAGGGGATACTGAAGGAAGGGCAGTCTGCACCTTCGTATGCAACAGACTGACGCACGTAACCCACGACCTCAAGATAGAAGCAGGCCGGTTGGAACACGTCATGGTAGAAATCGTGCCGGGTACCAGCAACCGTCAGAGCATTTTTATTCTTAACATATATAGCAGATCAAGTGAACAAAAGCAAGGGTTCAAGATGGTTCTAAAGAAAGCTGTTACTATTGCCGGGGAATGTCCACTCGTCATAGCAGGTGATTTTCACGCCCCTCATCATACATGGGTTTACAAGTACAACACTGGAAAAGGAAATTGTTTTTGGCAAAATGCCAGCGAACTTGATCTCACCCTAATCATGAACCCCAGTCTACCAACAAGGCTTGGTACATCCTGCTCCAGGATTCCATCCCAGACCTTACATTTGTAAGAAACATCAAGAAGGCCCAGTGGATGACCCTTGCTGTAGACCTCGGGAGTGACCACTGCATTCTTGCCACTACCTTCTTCGCGGAGCGTAAGAAGCAGAGAGAATTTCACTTCACAGACTGGGATAAGTTCAAGAAGTTAAGGGTGGAAAGGGAACAAATGTCCAGGAGACCAGGCTTGGAGCAGTGGGTCAAACAGATTACAGAGGACATCAAATCCGTCTCCTAGACCATTACCACAGATTTCCCGGTTGAAAGAATGGATAGCCGGCTCGCTCATCTTCTTGAGGCAAAGCAAGCATTACTGAGTTGGAAGGGTCAGCGCCTGAACCGAAGACTGGGGAAGAAGATAGCCGAGGTAAACAGATCAGTCGAGGAACATTATTGCGCACTATCTAGGCAGCAATGGGACAAAATCTGCAACTCCGTCGATGATCGGATGCGCAATGACAAAACATGGAATATGTTAAAACATCTCCTCGATAAAAACACCACAAAAACAAATTAAAAGCATGTGATCGCTCGAAATTTGCATAAAGAGATAGGGCTCTCTATAGAACAGCAAGTCGTGCAGCCGCTCGTGCCTAAGTACCTCCCAATCAAAAAAAAGGATTGGCACCATCCAAGTAAACAGTGCCAGGGCACGCCCAATCCAGGTCTTGAAGGTGACTTTAACATCGAGGAGATCCGAAGAGCCTTGCATGATCTCAATGGCAGATCGGCCCCTGGCCCGAAAGGTATATCAAACAAGGCCTTTCGTAACGTTCATGGCAATTCAATCGAGACACTGAAGAATATGATCAATGCAGCATGGAAAGAAGGCAGGGTGCCAGAGCAGTGGAAGCTGGCCAAGACGATCCTTATTCCAAAGCCAGGAAAGCCCCCTAACTTGGACAACATGAGGCCAATATCCTTGACATCATGTATCGGCAAGGTTGCAGAACATGCCATACTGCACAGGATAAACAAGTACTTGGAAGACAACGACATATATACACACAATATGGTTGGATTCAGGGCAGGGCTATCCACACAAGATGCATTGAAGCTTATCAAACACCAGGTCATCGACAATGAAACCAGAGACGTGAGAGCCATTCTGTGCCTAGATCTAGAAAAAGCGTTTGACAACATCCACCACTCATTCATACTCGAAGAAATTTCCAAGCTTGGTCTAGGGAAAGCCTTCTATGACTACGTATGGTCCTTTCTTACAGATCGGAAAGCCGTGATGAAGATTGCAGATATCGAGACCGCAGCAATCGAACTAGAAGCAAGGGGCACGCCGCAAGGGGCAGTGATTTCACCAATGCTGTCCAACATTGCAATGATTAGACTGTCAAAGAAATTATCGAGCATTGAAGGATTGAAGCACAGCATCTACGCAGATGACATTACCATCTGGTGCACAGGTGGAAGCGAAGGGCAGATTGAGAGCGCTCTGCAAGAGGCGATTGACACCGTAGAAGAGTACCTTCGCCCTTCCGTGCTCAAGTGCTTCTCGAGTAAGTCAGAACTTTTGCTTTATCGGACTGCACGCCGGGGGCCGAAGCCCAGGGGATGGAAGCCGTTAAACCACATAGACATCCACCTCCGTACAAATCAAGGAGATGCCATCCAGAGGGTCGACTCCATCAAAGTCCTGGGCATGCTGATGGAGTCTACTGGCGCCAACAGCAAATCTATAGCCAAGTTAACTTGGAAAACAGACAGTGCGGTGCACCTCATACGCAGAGTGGCCAACAAATAAAATGGGATCAAGGAAGACAACCTCATCAGGTTGATGCATGCGTTTGTTCTAAGCCACTTCACGTACGAGGCATCAATGCACAACTGGCCTAGAGCAGAGTTCGAGACACTGAATGTGCTCCTCAGGAAAGTTATCAAGAAGGTCCTGGGCCTACGCATACATACCAGCACTGAGCGTCAACTTTAGCTTGGCATTCACAACACGCTCGAAGAAATAGCAGAAGCCCAAGAGAGGGAGCACAGTTTGCAAGGTTATCTACAACAAGGTCGGGGAGATTGATCCTGCAGGAACTGGGCCAACACCCAATGACGATTAGACTCAAGTACAATGATATCCCCGACAACATCAGGGAGAATATCACGGTATCTCCTATACCACGAAACATGCATCCAGAACACAACATCGGAAGAAGAGTAGTGAGATCCAGGACTATACTTCATCATCATCATCATCATCATCATCATCATTATCATCATCAGCCTTACTACGTTCACTGCAGGACAAAAGCCTCTCCCATGTTCCGCCAGTTAACCCGGTCCTGTGCTTACTGCTTCCAATTTATACCCGCAAACTTCCTAATCTCATCTGCCCACCTAACCTTCTGTGTCCCCCTAACCCGCTTGCCTTCTCTGGGAATCCAGCCAGTTACCCTTAATGACCAGCGGCTATCCTGTCTACGCGCTACATGCCCGGCCTATGTCCACTTCCTCTTCTTGATTTCAGCTATGATATCCTTAACACCCGTTTGTTCCCTAATCCACTCTACTCTCTTCTTGTCTCTTAAGGTTGAACACGCTCTGAAAAACGGAGGAAACGTCAAAGCAGTGAAAAGGAAACTTGAGATAGGCAAAAATCGGATGTATGCACTAAAGGACAAAGAAGGCAAAATAACTACTAATATGGATAGGATAGTTGAAATAGCGGAAGAGTTTTACAGATATCTGTACAGTAGCCGGGACAACCACAACTTTAATACTATAAGAACTAGCAGTAACCCAGATGACACCCCAGCAGTAATGATAGAAGTCAGAAAAGCTTTGGAGAGCATGCAAAGGGGCAAAGCTGCTGGTGAGGATCAGGTAACATCAGATCTGCTGAAAGATGGAGGACAGATTGTGTTAGAAAAACTAGCCACCCTGTTTACGAGATGTCTCCTGACGGGAAGAGTACCAGAGTCTTAAAAGAACGATAACATCATCTTAATACCTAAGACTAGGGACTTGAAGAATTACGGGCCGATCAGCTTGCTCTCTGTAGTATACAAGCTATTTACAAAGGTAATTGCTAACAGAGTAAAGAAAACAATAGAATTCAATCAACCAAAAGAACAAGCAGGATTTCGAACAGGCTACTCAATCAACCACATTCATACTATCAATCAGGTAATAGAGAAATGCTCCGAATATAACCAACCACTATACATAGCCTTCATAGATTACGAGAAGGCGTTTGATTCAGTAGAAATATCAGCCGTTATGCAGACACTGCGGAATCAGAGCCTCGATGAGTATATAAACATCCTGGAAGAAATCTACAGGGGATCAACTGCTACCATAGTGCTTCATAAAGAAAGCAACAGAATACCAATCAAGAAGGGTGTAAGGCAGGGGGACACAATCTCCCCAATGTTATTTACCGCGTGCTTACAGGAGGTTTTCAGTAACTAGAAGGATAAGAATGGGGTGGAGCACATTTGGCGAACACTCTCAAATTATGACAGGTAGATTGACACTATCCATCAAGAGGAAGGTATATAACAGCTGTATCTTGCTGGTACTTAGCTACGGAGCAGAAACCTGGAGACTCACAAAGAGGGTTCAGCTTAAATTGAGGACGACGCAGCGAGCAATGGAAAGAAAAATCGTAGGACTATACTTCGTCAAGTCTCAAACAAGGAACGGGGGGTCGTATTTCTTGACGCGGCTTCCTACGCCAATGGGAAAGAAATTGTGGCAGTGGTGCTCGATGGGGCTCACCATGTCGTCAACTACGCGAGGGTTAGGACGAAATACCCAATCATTGGGGAACAGGTGGCCATCGCCTTACAACTCAAGATGGATAACATTGGAGTCGTCTACAGCAATTTTATGGCAGCACTACGGGCCTTCGCATATAGGGGTTGGTCTCAGAACAAACGCTGAGAATACTACATGGCAAGGACATGACGCATCATCTTCCGAGTTGGTTCCCAGCTCACCTTGGACAAATCAGCGACTCCCCTTCGAACCGCGCCTCCCCGGGCATGCGTTCTACCGGTGAAAGGGATAACCGGTAAATTCCTAGAACATATAAAGAGCTCACTTAACATTTCTACCTGTCTAGAAGTATTTTCCCTCCACCTCACAAAAATCTAACTCGGCCCCAAGCACTTACATTAAGGCTTTTGCAAACACGGATGTACCTACTTTGAAAATGTTACACATCGTGTACCCTGACCTATACCCAAGTAATATTTGCCCACGTTGCGGGGAAAAAGCTTCATCAGAAGATGTGCTCTGGCAGCGTACCAAAATCGATCATTTATCGAACATCACCTTTGCCAGGTGGGAGGCGGCAATCCGCAGGTCGTCCTTGGCAGATCAGCTCTGGGCTACCACCAAGTCCGCGAGGCGGCCGAGGAGTTCGGCATCTCAGTCTCCACGTGGGAGCGGCCCGCAACACAGTGATCTGTGTTTCGGAGAACCAAAGAAAAGTTTATCCAATCCAATTCATCGGTCACATCGGCAAGACCTTGTACAGGCGGGACGCCGACAAGTTGCGTTGAAATCTTGCAGGGATTCCTTACGCCTGTTTGTACGGTGATCTCGGCGTCCAAGTATCTCACGGTAGACTGTTTCCAGTGGGCGCGCTAAAGCTTGAGCGTGCTCTCTAACCGGCGGAGTGTGCCGGTGCAGAGCGGAAAGCAACGTCCGGTGCACGACTACGCCGTACGCACTCAATCTTCGAACCCTTAGTATAGAGTGACCTCGCTAGGCCCGTGTGCTCAGATTTGGGTGCACGTTAAAGAACCCCAGGTGGTCTAAATTTCCGGAGCCCTCCACTACGGCGTCTCTCATAATCATATGGTGGTTTTGGGACGTTAAACCCCACATATCAATCAATCAGAGTGACCTCGCTGAGACGGTGCACGAGAACTGGCGCCTGCTACGGCTTCTGGAAGATCGAATTACGCGCTTCCGACGCTATCTTCCGATGAAGTGAGTTCTCCTCCCCCTTCCCTCCTTCCTACCACGAAAGCAACATCGCCATGTGACGCTTTCTTGCCCCCGAAAGCATCCAGTTGGTGCAAATCGCTGTCGAGCTAAGTTTTGAACGTGTCGCATTAGACCGTGTTTCTCGGAATTCGGAGCGCGGTAACTTAATGCGCCCGTTGATAATGTGATTCGTGCGCGGTTCTGGTTGCAGACCGGTTCTGGTTGCCCGGTTCTGGTTTGCTCTGTGAGAGGAGAGCGCTGCATTTCATCGGTTGGGGAGGTTCGAGCCCGGCCGAGGCGGATGCATTTTTGGTGGAGGCGAAAAATGCCCGAGGAGCCCATGTAATTAAGATTTAGGAGCATATTAAAGAACTCTATGTGGTCGAAATTGCCGGAGCAATCGACTCTAGCGTTCCTCATAATAAAAATGGTGATTTTGGGGACTTTAAACCAAAAGAAACATTTTCTTCTGTTAAGGAGTGGCCCATATTTTTTTTTCTGAACATTTCCATTGGTACTGCCTACTTTGCAGTGAGCCTGTTTTCGAGAGGCGCCACTTTCTAATGCGCGCAAGTCTAGTCCCGGGTAAATTTTGAGATCTCAAGGGCTTTCTTTTTCAGCGGAAAAAAAAAAGATCACGGAATTGATTAGTGTGCTCTTGAAAACGCGCCGCACTTTGATGTTATTTGCACATGACTACACGGTATGCCTTATTGACATTTCGATGATTATGTGAGTGCTTGACGACTTACAGATGTTATTATGTATAATTAATTCAACCTCGTTAACGCAAGAAAAAGTGTTATGTGTATGTACTCCAGTCTACTGGCAAAAGATATGTAGTAGGTTTGCCTAGTGTATAACACTGTTTCTCACTTTAAGAACTATGCTGCGTTAAACATGGTACACCCTGCATAGCGTTGGAAATTGTCGTACAGCGTATAGCGTTGGATATCGTTGGCTAGTTTCACGATATGTCAGTCAAAGGGACACTGAAAGGTTTCTTACACTTGTAAATTAATTCTTACACAAGTAAACTACTCTTACTCGATTCCAAGATCGGCACGCTTCGCGGTAGAAGACGCAAAAAAAGAGGGTGGTGGCTTCACCCTGAAATTCTCGCACCAAACGCCATGAAGTCATATGCTTTAACAGCGTCTACGAAGCCGTACGTAGTTCGTGATTAGCAATTATATGTGAAGCACATTGTCCTCCGATGGAGCCATTGGTTTAGCAGTTTCATGAACTATGGAGTGTACAAAAGCAGGGAAATTATTGTAACGACGGCAGCATCATTGTAGCTGATGAAGGCTATCACATTATTACCTTAACTTTGACGTTTAGGCTCAGTTGAGGAGCCGAAACGTCAAAAATAAATATTTTTTTTCCACCTCAGTCAGTTTCTTTCAAGGTTTTCACCAGTGTTTCACCCCTAACTGACGAAATCTCGCCAGACACTCGACTTCGACACAGAAAATATGATCTCAAGGAGCATGTTATAAAAGATACACCTATAGTAACAGGACACAGGCAACGAATAGGCAGGACAAGCTTCGTGTTTGGAGCAACACCTATTCCTCAGCTGCTAAGTGCATGTACACCTGTCAAACATAACCGTACATCTAATAAGATGACAAACAACCAAGACCAAGAAAGTTAAGTGATTTCCTGTATAAGTGCAAAGGGGCCTTTCTGAAACACTTATCGCTCTCATATATTAGGATGTACAAGGCTTCGACGATTCACGTACTTTCTCCTCGCAGAAAACCCACGCGGCTTTGATCTCGGCGAACACCATGTACAACAAGAACGGCACCAGACTGGGGCTCTCGTTCGAGATGGGCACTTTGTACTACAAGCTGAATGAGACCACCGACTCACTCGAGAACAGACCGTACCATCCGTGCGAGAGGTTCTACCTCACCAGCATAGACGTCGTGGTCAGCATACGCCTTCTCTCCTTTTCTCTCGCGTTGATCTGTTGTTCGTAGCGTACGACAGTGACTGTTAGGTGAAAAGAGCAAGACGAAACAAAGGGCAACTCAAGATGCGTTCATCCTTTCACCCTGCGTGCACTAGCTTATAATGATCAACCAACTGACGAACGAGTACGTGTGTCCTTTTATGGGCGAAGCGCTTTAGGGGACCGTCCTAATTGCCACTTATTTATTTCTTGTGCCGTAATCACACTCGCAGTAAAGAGCTTAGTAAAGGCCATATCACGTCTACCAATTCTAAAATCCGGGTAAAAACGAACAAAAAGGTCTGAAATATTGTAATTAACAGAAGCAGCCAAACAGTAATCGCTTATAAACTTCAACTCACTTTAACGTTTCGGAAACTCAGCGCTGATGCAAGCGGGATCCGTGAGAGGGCGCCACCGTCTACTCTAACCTAGAGTAACTGTATATTCTCCCTACGCGAAGGCGGAATATACAGTTAATCTGGTCGAGACAAAAGCCCCTAAACTTTGGAAAGTACAGCGACACTCCTTGATCTGCGCCGTCTCACTTTCGCCGCCCTGTCCACCTCCCATTATTTCACCCCATCTTTCGCGAAGCTGGCGCATCGGCAGAGCTGAATGGCTAGAACGCGCGCTGCCAGCTGGTCAAGTGACCCTGAAAAGTCACGTGAAACGCACAGAAACATCCCGCGCTTTTCATTCACCGCGCACGCCATGAAGGCCTCTAGGCTCCCCGCTCCGAACGTGCTTTAGAGATCAATTCCGAGCTTTGTTCTTCGAGGCGACGTCTGGCTGCTGCGCGTGTCGGCGCAGCAGCACGTCGGAGAAATGAGCAGAAATTGTTTATATTCCTCGAGGCGAAACAAAAAAAATGCGGTGCGCGGGAAGCAGAGGACTCAAAACATCGGGAGGAATAACTTTGCCTCTTTCAAGCACGTCGTTCTTGGGGAGGTAATTGTTATCAATTTCCCGATATATATCTCGATATCAGGATAAAGTTGTATGAAGATTATAATATCCCTTGCATAACCGTAGTGTCCGTGGAGTTCAACAAGGAGCACATCTAAATGGGGACATAGCTTTTTCAAGCGAGTCACTATGCTATACATATGTGTGTTTTCTTTGTGCCCTGACGAAGCTTTGGTGTGCGAAGTGAGGTATTGGGCTAGTAGGTTTTTTATGACTGAAAATTGCGTGGTGTGATTTCGCTCGTGCGTCAATTTCTAAAGTATGCACTTTGTAAGCTAATGCGTGTAAATCCTAACTTGTAGTTATGAACGCATGTGTGTGGATGTGCGCGTGCTCGTTTATGTGTGTGTAAGTGTGCACGGATGTGTTTGTGCGTGCACATCAGTATTTGCGCCAGCGCGTTTGTGTGTGCAAGCCTCGACAAGTACTGCTGGCTGGGCGAGTCGGTGCATGATAAAATGATATTGCTTTAGCGCAGCTCAGTTTAAACGTTGAGAAAAGATGCTATATGGTCAAGAAAGAAAAAAAAAATGGCCTATCCCACGTACAGTGGGAATCGACGATATGCGAAGCACGAATAAGGATGGTTGATATACCACTTTGAAATCACCAAGATGTTACGAGGCGCAGACAAATTACACCGTACATGACTTGCATATCTCGATTGTCATGTTTGGACGTGTCATTTACCTTTGTCATCTATTCATGCCACCTGATACCAAATTTGGTATATGCGGAGCTAGCGAAACAGCCACGAGCACGCTATAAGCATGGTATGTTGCCATGTTCTTACATGACACGCGTGTCAGGATTATCATGTTAGCATAAGTCACACGTTTCGTTATTCATTGACGTCACGTAGCACCAAATTTGGTATATGCAGAGCTAGCAAAATGGCCGCGAGCACATCATGAAGGGATCAATATATTCCAATGCAGCGTTGATGTGCGCACACGCTGGGCGCAGCGACGCTATACGCTAGCAAAACACGAGCACCGGCGAGACCCGGCGGCAACCGGCGCAAAATGTGACGTGCTGCATTACGCGGCAACAACGTTACCCAGATAGCACCACGTCTGCCTCTCTTCGTGACGCATGGACGCCGGGCGCGCTCAAGCGCTCATGCGTCAAAGCAACGCAGAGGAGATCTGCGCCATGGCGTGGCATCGCCGGCGTGACGCGACAAAACTAACGCCGGCGCAGATGCACCGGACCACGTTGAAGTGTATTGGCGCCTTGAGGGTGGCATGTAGTCATGTTCTTAGAGGGCACGCATCTCATGATTATCGTGTTTGCACCAGTCACACACAATCATCCATTCACGTGACGTAATACCAAATTTTGCATAGGTGAAGCAAGTGAAACGGCCGCCAGCGCATCATAAGTGTGACATGTAGTCATGTTACATGACACGCATATCATTATTATCATCGTTCGACGTGTCATTTACTTATGTCGTCTGTTCGCGCCATGTAATGCCAAATTTGGTACATGTGAAGCAAGCGACACATGTACCATCAGATCATTATTACTGGTGGCGTGTGATGACACCCCACCAGTAATGATAGAAGAAGTCAGAAAAGCTTTGGAGAGTATGCAAAGAGGCAAAGCTGCTGGTGAGGATCATATAACATCAAATCTGCTGAAAGATGGAGGACAGATTGTGTTAGAAAAACTAGCCACCCTGTTTACGAGATGTCTCCTGACGGGAAGAGTACCAGAGTCTTGGAAGAACGCGAACATCATCTTAATACATAAGAAAGGAGATGACAAGGACTTGAAGAATTACAGGCCGATCAGCTTGCTCACTGTAGTATACAAGCTATTTACAAAAGTAATTGCTAACAGAGTAAAGAAAACATTAGAATTCAATCAACCAAAGGAACAAGCAGGATTTCGAACAGGCTACTCAACAATTGACCACATTCATACTATCAATCAGGTAATAGAGAAATGCTCAGAGTATAACCAACCACTATACATAGCCTTCATAGATTACGAGAAGACGTTTGATTTAGCAGAAATATCAGCCGTCATGCAGACACTGCGGAATCAGGGCGTAGATGAAGTATATATAAACATTCTGGAAGAAATCTACAGGGGATCAACTGCTACCATAGTGCTTCATAAAGAAAGCAACAGAATACCAATCAAGAAGGATGTAAGGCAGGGGGACACAGTCTCCCCAATGCTATTTACCGCGTGCTTACCGGAAGTTTTCAGAAGCCTAGAATGGGAACAGTTAGGGATAAGTGTTAATGGAGAATACCTTAGTAACCTGCGCTTCGCCGATGACATTGGATTGCTGAGCAACTCAGGGGACGAATTGCAACTCATGATTACGGATTTAGCCAAGGAGAGCAGAAAGGTGGGTCTTAAAATTAATCTGCAGAAAACGAAAGTATCGTACAACCTCGGAAAGGAGCAGCGCTTCGAGATAGGTAATGGTGCACTTGAAGTTGTAAAAGACTATGTCTACTTAGGGCAGGTAATGACCGCAGAGCCTAACCACGAGATTGAAGTAAATAGAAGAATAAGAATGGGGTGGAGCATAATCGGAGAGGACTCTCAAATTATGACAGGTAGATTGCCACTATCCCTCAAGAGGAAGGTGTGTAACAGCTGTATCTTGCCGGTACTTAGCTACGGAGCAGAAACCTCGAGACTTACAAAGAGGGTTCAGCTTAAATTGAGGATGATGCAGCGAGCAATGGAAAAAAATGGTAGGTGTAACCTTAAGAGACAAGAAGAGAGCAGAGTGGATTAGGGGACAAACGGGGGTTAAGGATATCATAGTTGAAATAAAGAAGAGGAAATGGACATGGGCCGGGCGTGTAGTGCGTAGACAGGATAACCGCTGGTCATTAAGGGTAACTAACTAGATTCCCAGAGAAGGGAAGCGGGTTAGGGGGAGACAGAACGTTAGGTGGGCAGATGAGATTAAGAAGTTTGCGGGTATAAATTGGCAGCAGCAAGCACAGGACCGGGTTAACTGGCGGAACGTGGGAGAGGCCTTTGTCCTGCAGTGGACATAGTCAGGCTGATGATGATGATTATGATTACGATGAAGCTAGCGAAATTGCCGTGAGTGCATCATGAGCGTAGCATGTAGTCATGTTGTTACATGACACGCATCTCATGATCATTTTTGCACCAGTCACATGTCTCTGTCATCCATTCACGTACTGTAATATTAAATTTGGTATATGTGATGCTCGAGAAATGGCCGCGAGCGCATCATGAGCGTGGAACGTAGTCATGTTGTTACATGACATGCATGTCATGATTTTCATGTTAGGGTCCTTCACTTGTGTTATCCATGCAATTATGTCATACCATGCCAGTTTCGCAACATGCCATGTAAACGAAACAACCACCAGAGCTGCAGGACCATGAAATTTAAATCATGACATTAATGATATTCGTATCATGATTTTCATGTTATGACTCACCAAATATGTTCTTCGTAATCATGTTATGCCATACGAAGTTTGGTATCGATACCATTATCGAAACGGCTAGGAGAGCTAAAAGTCGTAGGCGGCTAGATAGATAGATAGATAGATAGATAGATAGATAGATAGATAGATAGATAGATAGATAGATAGATAGATAGATAGATAGATAGATAGATAGATAGATAGATAGATAGATAGATAGATAGATAGATAGATAGATAGATAGATAGATAGATAGATAGATAGATAGATAGATAGATAGATAGATAGATAGATAGATAGATAGATATGCTCAAAGTCGCCGAAGTTCGCTAAGAAATGCTTCGCATCAAAAAACTTCGGGGGGCTGCACACGCAGGACTGCATAGGAGGTCTGTACGACATCGAGCTGCTACCCGGTGGCATGAAGTTCGGCTCCCCCTTCGTTGGACCCGACGTGGTTGTCACTTGGGAAGACGAAGAGTCGCTGAAATATAAGGTAAACTATATGTGTATTAGGTGCGAAGCAGGTCTTTGACTTACCTGTGTAACGCTGTCCCTCCGTCTGCACCATGCTCCCCTGGCTGCAGGTGTAGGGGCGGTGCCAAGTATGTCACAGCTTCCCTCACAGTGCACGTGCGTTGACGTAACTCTTTCCCTAGCCTGTCGCCGCTCGCCACGTGTGGTCTCTGTCGCTTCACCCTCTCTGCCGCTCGCAACGTTCGAGCGAGCATCGAGTAAGAACACTTTTTTGGCTCGTTTTATGTGACATGAAACTTACACAAAAGCCAACCCGCCTCCCGTTTCTTTTCTTTTCAAATGAACGTTCACTCAAGTAAAGGCTACACCTAGTTTCGCTTTAAACTGTTCTTCCAGCAGCCGTGTCGACGTCTGTTCCAGCCGGGTCAACAGCATGCGCACCACTGCTGCTTTGCATCGCAATATAGCCCCCTTCGGGGAGATTGTTCATACTTTTGTGCATGACTCGCCTGGCGGGTTTCTTGTCACTTGCATGCTCCACCACTTGGCCTGGCGAACTCTCAACCTTTTAACCAGCTCGCCCAAGTTGCACGCGATCTAGACAGGTTTTACCAAAAATACTTGCTAAATGCTAAAAATTTTGGAATTTTGGGCATTCTCGGAACGCCCTACATTGCTTGCGAAATTCAAGTCGGTGTTTGCCCCGGAATGCATTTGTCCGCACATTCGTCCGCGTGTCCGTCCGTTCGTGCGTCCGTTTGTGCGTCCGTCGGTCCGTCCCTGCATCCGTCATCTGTGTCTGACCAACGTCCATTCGTGCGTCTTCCATTCGTACGTCCACCTAGTGAACACTCTAAGCACCGCCATCTCGCATATTTTCATCATATATTCATCATATAGAGGTACCGCCATCCAGCCGACATTCCAAGAACTCAACGAGAGATGGCACGGCCGGACTTAAGGAGTGGCACGTGCATTCTCTGACGGCCTGCTCTTCGTGTCTAGTTCCCACTTTTCACCGCCGCTAGTTCATGGCACTGCGGTCCAACCCTCGCTAAACCATGCTAAAACCAAGGTGGTTACGCCCAGCGAGTTTAACCGTCACCCCCGGAAGCTTTTCAGGCCTGCGCGTCACGTGACGTGACGTCGACGACGTCACATCGCGCCGGCCGGCCGGCCGCCCTTCGCTGGGTGGCTGCGCCAGCCGCGAGCGCTTGCCGCGAGCGCCCTTCACGCCTACCGACTCGGGCGAGGTTCCTTGACACCATGTCCGCACGATTTATCAAGGTATCGATTGATTGTATGGTTTAACGCGCCGACGCAACGCAGGCGATGAAGCGCGCCGTAGGGGAGGGCTCAGGAACAAGTTTGACTACCTGGGAATCTTTATTGTGTGCCGAAATCTCGTACACACGGGCGTTTTTGCTTTTCGCCTCCATCAGAAATGCGGCCGCCGCAGCCGGGTATCGAAACCGCGCCCTAGTGCTCAGCAGCACTACGCCTTAGCCACTGAGCCACCGCGGTTGGGGAACTTATCAAGGTATCAAGAAATAATGAATATCGTGAATGGAATAATGCATGTTTATTTATCACAGCCAGACGCCGTCTGTACAAATATCACAGTGCGCATTGTTCTCGGTCCAGGCAGACGACAGGCAACACAAGATGTTGCCCTTAATGCTGAAAATATGCCAAAAGTACAAAACACAATATCTTGCCACATAAAACTCAAAACAAAACAGATTGTAACAGCAAAAACATCCCCGAGCTTTGGAACAGAAAAAGCACACTTTCATTTAAATTGTAGGTTAGAGGAAAACATACCATTCGTTTATCATAGTAGCAGTAGCAACACAAGGTATCAGGTTCAAACACTTGCCAAAAAATACAATACATAAGAACACTGGTGACTAAATTGTGGTCCACAGCATGATAAATGACAGAAAGAAAAGTAATTGTACTGCCACAGGTAGGTGCATGTCCTAGGGAAAAAATCAAACAAAAATCTAAGAAAAAACAAATCACAGTGCACAACATGTCTGTACACAGAGTGCACAAGGAAAGTGTACACAGCTTAGGTACCAAAACGGACTGTACAACTGCTACAGTAGGCACCGAGGCAGTTCGAGTTAAAAAAAGAAAAAAGTACAGCACTTTTAAAAGCTAACAACTTGTAAAGAGATACAAAACTGGAAACAAAGCTCATTTTACATAAGGCAGAAGTATACCAAGGAAATCAAGTCATGATATGCAATCAAATACACTCTGTGCAGTTTCACAAGAATAAATGTGAAGAGAAAGACGCGACGCTTGGAAAATTACTTTCCAAGAAAAATTCGGGCCTTTCTATTTTTCGCCTTCTGATCTTTTTCAATGCGTAAAAGATCGTTCCTTTGCTTGCACAAGTTGTTGAGCATTATATTTGCTGCACAGTTTGCAACCAATGTGATGAGGAGCTCGTAGGTGTGCCCGTTTTCACACGTATCTATGTCCTCAAGCCTTGGCAGAGAGTCCAGTGTAAGTTGCCGAACGACATTCTTTTGGTTCGGCCCATGGAGAAACTGGGTAGAGGTACTTTCCGTCATAAGCTTTTTAACTACAACCTCCGTGTACATAACTACTGTGATTACAAGAGCAGAAGGAAATTTGAGGCCACCCCGATCCAGTTGTGCGATTAAAGAATGGGTGTCCTCTCCTGTTTCGGCTGTATTTCGGGTAACGACCAACTGCCTCTGGCAGCTTTCACACTTGAGAACTTTCATTGCAGCGTGTGCACAATACCCACCAACATAACCAATCACCGGCATTTGTGCTCTGAGCTCATCAAGGTCAGCATCGCTAACATGAACACTAAAAGAAGTGCCCGCATCCCTGACACTGTCCGTCTCTTCGATGCCTCTGAGATCATCGTTGCTCATCCTTGGAAGGGCATTTTGAAGGCGAATCCTTCCCTCGGTTTCGCAAAGCTGGCGAACAGATATGTGATACTGCCCACCAGCCATCTGCCTGTACTGTCCAAAGCGACTCTCGAGGGTATCTGTCTGGACTTTCCCTAGCAGAATATACTTAAAGTGAAGCTCACTAACGCAGTACTTCATCAATGCCAAAAGGGATTGAGCAGAGAGCCTCAAGGCACTCAATGTCTCCTGGGTAAGTACTCCGGTGTCGTGCCTATAAAATTCCCACACATCGAGCCATGTGATAAAAGCGCTTAGAAAGCTTGCCTTTGGGTCATCTGTGTGGTTTGACATGGGCTCTTCGTAAACATTACGGTGATAGAAGCCCTTACTAGGTGTCTTTACATTGACAATGCTCCACCAACGAAGAATTATTTTGATGAACTCAGCGGTTGCTGTAGCATGTTGAAAATCAGTATGACCCTTGCGAGCGGCCAGGGCTTCGGCTACGTGCGGATTAAAAACCTGCAGTACGAGTTTGACGTCCTGTCGTTCAAAGCTGCTTGAGTTTAGAGCTTTTGACGTCAAGCCATACCCAGACTTCAGAAGCAGGGGTGACTCCTCTTTATGCAAATCTCTCAAATGCTTAAATGAAGCAGTCATCTTGCATTCGGGATGAACTTCATTGTTCGAAAGCTCAAAGCGTGGGTAGAAAAAGCAAGTTCCAGCATTTTTCTGGTTGAGCCAGTTATTTCTTATGCATTTAAATAGATGCACAGCATCCACCACGTAAAATAACGGCCGATCTGGGTCTGCCGGATGCGGGTAAACAGGGCTAAGCTTTGGTTCTGGCAGAAACATCTTCATTGCCTTCCTGTTCAGCGAGTTATTGTCACAGACAACGGCTATGACCCTGTATCCAATTTCTTCTAAGCCCAAGATCACCTTCTTCAGCATGCAATGAAGATCTTCACCCTGTAAGGCTTTTACGGGAAGAATGTGCGCCACCTCCTTGAATGCGCTCAGCAAACTTTGTATCATAAACACGTGCACCGACGTGGCCGCTTCGTTGGAGTTAACTGCTGCACCACATATGTTCCCACCTTTGTAACCTAAACAAGGTTTGATATAAATCTCGTCAAGCATCAGCGTCACAGTGTGTTCATGTGCCTGCAGATGTTTGAATCTCTGAGACACATACTGAAGGAAAGTGTCGTCAGAAGAATCAACTTGTGGGCACATTTGAATAGACGAGAACACATTTCTAATAGTGCTTGGGTGGGGCAAAGTTAGTGCACCTGTGCTTCTCAGGAACTTGTAGGCATGTGGTGATATTGTACGCAAGATGCATGCTAAGACCATCACCTGTGCGCTATACTGAATGCGCTTTGCAGAAAGGAGTAGTAGCTGCTCCTTCATAAAGTTCACCGTCTCTTTCTTGCCTTCATCAATGCTGGCTTCCAATTTGTCCAGAAGGGAATGTATTGCTTGAGCCAGGTGGCGATAAGTGCAGCGCTCCTCAGACAGCATCGACAGGTTGTTCAAAATTTCCAACAAGGAACTTACTTTTTGAACTGAGTCTGGTACAACAGCGCTACCAAGGTTCTTGATTGGTGAACCTTGATAGCAGGCAAAGACTTCAAGGTTTGCAAACATGGTCAATGACGCATTCAAACAAGGTTCACGATAGTCGATAATGTTCAAAAACAAGGAGCACTCTTCTTTATGAATCACAGTCCACTTCGGAGACACTGACACCCCTTGCAGGCGAGCCCTTAGTTCTTCGAGGGACGAAAACCGGTCTCGTTCTTGCTCCACTTCATATGACGCCAGCGACTCTTCTACAGCACGGGCGAGTAGGGAGGCTTCTTGTCGGCTCCTCTTGGCGTCAGGGGTTTCTCTCGTGCTCTGGTCTCGTACTGATAGGTAGGACGGACAGCCGGGAAATACCGTTGGGACAGATCCAGGACGCAACCGTGGTACTGGGAGTGCAACTTCAATAACTCTCCCTGTCCTTGGATCCGTGTACGATGTCGTCTTCTCGATGCATGAAGCGTCGAAATGATCCGCGCACACCTGCACAAACGTTTCAAGAACATCTGAGACGCCACTTCTCAAGAGAAAAAAATGCGCTCCCGTTTGCATGACCGTGTTTACAGTCCGTGTAGCTAAAACAAAGTCTACCTACGTTTCGCAAGCATCTAAATAAAAGCGCTGCGCTAAGCGGTACAAGCAACATGAAAGGAAACACGGGAGCGTGATGTCACCGCACTCCACGAAGCGCTTCCACCGAGAGCTTGCAAGAATGGACGACACCACGGCACTGTTAGTGAACAAAGCGCAGCTGACCATACTTGCTGCGAACGTGCCTTTCTGGGCGATTCTCATCAACTGCTGGCGTCAGCGCTTCACGAGGCCCGGCGGCCACACGCTCAAGTATTTCCCATCATAGGTGATTTCTACCCGAACAAGCAACGACAAGCTAAGAACAGGAGCATCTCAAATTCTTACCTTAGTGCACAAAGTCGGCACGAAGTCCTTCCTAGGAATGGCGCGTAGCCATTGTTTGAGAGCGTCGGCGTCTTTAGGGAAGGAAAACACTTGTATCTTCTTTCCTGTTTTGTAGTTGCCGGTGCATCCGGGTACACAACACTTATTCGGCATTGTCGCATCACTCCAGCATCACGCACGGAAACGAAATTGCCGCAAAACAACAACGGAAAGCAACAAACGCGAAACACCGTCAACACCACGCCGCCGAACCGTCACCACCGCCGCCCGCGCTGCGCTCGCTGCCGCTTCCCCGAGAGTCGGCCGGCCGGAAATGACGTCAGATTGCTGGGCGCAGGCCTGAAAAGATTTTCCGGGGGTGACGGTTTAACGAGACAACCTTTCCTGGTCAGATAGTGCTCAATGCGCGTCCTTCTGATACTACGATGACGATAGGTATAACGCGAGAAGAGAACGACGACAAAGGGACAAGACGGAGACGAGCGCCAATTTCCAACTGGTCTCCTTCTTGTCCCTTTGTCGTCATTCTGTTCTCGCGCTATACCTATCGTCATGTCATACCAACTCACCCAAACTGCCACCCTTCAGATACTAGTTTTGTTCAGTAAGCATCAAATTCAAGGCAAATTTTATTGAAGATTGTCACCGATAGTCGCCTCTGTAGGTTATTTCAACAAAAACATGTCTTTTTATTTATGATTAACGTGCGCGGTATTCCTCCTCAATTCGAATGAGTGCGTGCGTGCCGTTCTTCTAGTCTAGCCATGGAGGTGGCTACCTACTACTACTACTACTACTACTACTACTACTACTACTACTACTACTACTACTACTACTACTACTACTACTACTACTACTAGTGGTAGTAGTAGTAGTACATTGCGGACGCACGACCTAGGGCTTAAAGAGCCCTGAAGCACTTTTTTGAGTATCCATGGAACTTATTCACTAGAGAAGCGTATTGACTCACAAATTCAACACCACAAAAATTTTAAGAATTCGCCCATTGTGAGTGGATTTACAGGGATTTGTCACACGCTGCAACTGTATTCTGTCTTCTCCCGTCCCGACGAAAGTGGTGGAAGCTAAGCAGGGAGGGATCGGAGCGGGAAACAAAAAAAACGTCGCGCGCGCCTCGTGTCTTTGAGCACTTTTTTCTCTTTTTTCTTCAAATACGCGGCTTTTTTAGAGCGATTGCGTCCGCGTTTGTGGTCAAGTGACGGCCTCTCACGGCGATCTCTGTAAAAACCGAGCGTGCCATGTTCAAATCAGCCAATTGCTGATAAATGGGTAATCTACGTTTGATTTTTTAACATTTCCCGTCATTTGTCGAGGGAAGAAAGAGCAACCTCTAGCTGATTTTGATAGTTTATTGTGAATTCCAGGCCGCGTGCTGCGCCATAACATTTGGCTCGCGTGTTCTCGGGAGCTTCTACTACCGATCGCCAGCGTTTTCTGACCATGCTAAAAAAGTGTTGCAGGGCCCCTTTAAGGAGCGTCGCCCCTAAAACTGTGAATGGCTTGGAGAAACGAAAATTCCTTCGACAGTGGTGTCCCGAGCGGTCTCCATTGGCTGTGTTATCAGTTACGTCTTTCGCAGCGTCGTACCCAAGCACGCGCACCATTGGCTGCCTTGTGAGTGACGTCGTCCATTCCGTTGCAACCGTGGCGCCGAGCGCGCGCGCATCTACTTCTCATGAAACCTTCCACATGAGTAGGCCATGGGCAACTCTAAAATAGCGCCGAAAGTGAAAACGTGAGAAAGCTCGCCTTCGCCGGGCCGATGGCACAGTCGAGGTACAACAACAGGCTCGGGATGCCAAGTGCAGGCACAAACTGCGTACAGATGATCCGGCAGCCTTCCAAGCCAAGCTAAATTAAAAACGGAAATGCAAGCGCCAGTGCCGGGCGGATCCTGCCAACCAAGCCGCCGAGTTAACTGGCGATGTCAAACGCTTGAAACGTCGTTGCGGCGTCAGTTTGATGATTGCAGAAGCGCGTTCGCCGGGCCAACGCCCGCTTTCGGCGAGAGTTGCTCCAGCGGAACATTGCCTCTGGCGGCGACGTCTGTGGTTCAAGAACAACCATTATGATGAACGCGTTGCTGAAAGCATTTGACCAATCGATGTACTCCTTCATAACCGTGGTCATGTGAGTGTGATAAGCGAACAAGTGAAACCAGTTTGTTATTCGAAAAGTGCGTGATGGCTTCGGCGCGAGAAAGACGACGACGACGACTGAAGGTGTGGACGCGAGCTGGTTCGTGTATCCAGTGAGGAAGATGAGGTGTACACGGAGTGCGTGAGGTGACGTCGTAAGACTCGGTCAATGAGAGGCTCCCACGTGTTTTGGGGGAAGCAGTAAAAAAAAACACGAGAGACGTGGTGGAGGCGAGCAGGCTATTAGGGCCCGGGAATGGCGGCTGTGTTCTGGTGGCAAGGCCGCTTCGGGCTCCCACCTGGACGAGTTGCCGGGCATCAATCACCACCTGACGTTGGCTGGGTTTTTCGTCGTCTGGCATTGATCAGGCATTCTGTCTGGCATTGGCCAAGCTGCTCATCGTCTGGCGTTGGCCAGACATTTCGTTTGGAATTGGCCTGGCACTTGCCGTCCGTCTCCGGTTCGAAGTCCAAGTGTCGGAGAAGGAATGCCGACAGGGCGCTGACCTCAGGTCCACCGACGCGTCGCCACCTGTCCTCCGAGCTACACTGCGACCCCGACGGTGTTTCACCAAATCAAGCCTCGCTGTGCATGTGTCGGCTTCAACAGAACGGTGACCGTCGCTTGTCATTTCTTCTGAACGCTTCATTTATCTGTCAGCCCCAAGCCTTGTTAACTATAGCTCTTAGGCATCATTATCACTTTCCCGCTTTCATTCAAATATATCGAGTGTTGGGTTCTTTTCTTTTTTTCCTTTTTGCACGCATTGTCTTGTCTCTTCTTCGCTGATGACGATTCTGTCATTGGTTTGTACTCACACGAACGTACACGAGAGCGTCTTGATAAATAGCCTCAGGACAGCGAAGCACTATGTGCGGCATGTGAAATAAACACTGGGGTAAAACCAAGCAAAACGTCTGTGTCACCTCATTAAGAATCTTAGCACGAACATGTAACCAACGATTGTGAAAAGCTTCAGTGCCACGTCGGGTTGAACCCACGGCTAAACACCGGGGTCGCACTTTTCAGCTTTCGCTGGTTAACCATATGAACGGAGTGTTTGGCCGGTGATTTTTTTAATAACCTTTTCACTCTTGCAATTTGCCATTCATTGTAAACCTCCTTTGGAGGTACCGGTATGGCCCATGGCCAGTTTCCCTCGTCCAGCCTGATGTGTGTGCCTCGATCGCTTCCTCAAATACGGGGGTAGCCAAAAGAAAGCGCGCAGCTGCATGAGTTTTCAATTATTTCTATTGATTTTTGTGTCTCCTTTTCTACATCTCATTGTTCCTTTTAAATATCTTTTCAAAACAAAATGTTTCATGTCGGGGTTCACCACGGATCCACTGACGTATTTACGTCATGGTTACGACGCCTTAAATACACACTAAAAGATTGCAAAGAAAAAAAACGACCAGAAAAGGAAAAAAAATACCACTATGCCACGAACCGTACGTGGTCCAGTTTACTAATAGTGAACTATTTATATACAACATAGATTGTCATACAATAATACATAGGAAGAAATCTGGCATGTCGATCATTGTACTCCCATAGGAATGATGGGAAATACAGGCTTCGGATAGGATAATGTTAGCTATACAGCGAACTATGTATGGAACTTTTTTTGCAGTTTAGGTTTCATCCTTTGCACGGCAATGGTAGTAGGAAGCCGTACAAAGCACTGAAGCAGTTCTTTTGTTGTTAAAAGAGGCTGAAGGCCGCTAGGTTTCTTGATTTGCTGCGACCTTGGAGCTTTACACGTGATATTTTACAGCTTAAGAGGAGCGTCGTCCACATACCGCTGTGCATCGATATCCATGCCAGGGCAGGATATTGCATCGAGTTAATATAATTTCATAAGCGCGTCTGGCCAAAACTTGTTTGAATCAACTGCAAAACGACGGCGTAGCTAAGTAGATACAACGTCATACTGCTCTGACTCGAATTTACAAGAAAACAAGAGGCGAGTTTGGGGCAGACCACTTGGCACCTAGCATCGCAGCAGACAAAACACTGTGTTTCTAACTTAATACTCTACTGTTATTTCCGTAAATACATTATGCGTATTTTCGAGGCAAAAACAAGCATGAATGTAAACATTTGACAGAAGTCTGTCTGGTTGGGTATGAAACTGGGACATGATATAGGCTCCAACAAAAAGTTTTTAAGAGACCCGACGTTTCGGAACCGACTTGGTTCCTTCTTCAGGTGTGACTGCGTATAGGCCACGTAGCAGCAGCGTCTTCAAAGCATTCGAGGGGTGGCTAATGACCCCTCTCTCTGCCTCCCTCTCTCTCTCTCTCGTTTTGCCGTGGAGCGCAGTCCGTGACTGTGCACTGGGGGAAGGGTTCCGAGAGAGTGGTTGATATTGTGGGCTGTTCCCTGAATGTGCCACGACTCGAGTAACAACCTTCTCCTCCAGTTCGGCCCGCTTTCGAGGATGGTCGTCGCTTCGAAGTTTATCTTGTGGTCCAATGTCTCCGCATGTTAGGCGACTGCACTGCGCTCTTTGTAGAGCTTCCGCACATCCTTGGCGTGTTGCTTCAGTCGTTCGGGTAGGTTTTTTCGTCTCACCGATATATGACGCGGGGCACTCGGCGCACGGAATTTTGTAAACAACACCGGGGCTCCTGTCCATTGTTGGCCGGTCTTCCGGGCGGGGGCGGAGGTGGCCCAGCGTACTCGAAGCTACCTTCAATTCGACTCTTCCCACCCCGCCTGCCACAAGGCCTGGGTTTTGACCACGTTACTCTGAGAGCCAGGAACTTATGCTCTAATGACACAGAGCGAAAGAAAGAAGAGGCCCGCATAATTGCTGACCTCAGAAAAAACGGATATCCAAAAAACTTCATCCAAGCCACCACCCGCCACGCAGAGCAACAGAGGATTAGGAAACCCCAATCAACCTTAAGTGGCAGCCCCCCGAAACGCGTACCGGTTTCATACGTTCACGGAACCAGCGAGACGCTGGCGCGGATCTTCAAAAGGGAGGGATTTCGCATCGCGCACATGCCTTCGTGTACGCTGGGCCGCCTCCTCCCCCGCCCGAAAGACCGGCCAACAATGGACAGGAGCCCCGGTTTCGTTTACAAAATTCCTTGCGCCGAGTGCCCCGCGTCATATATCGGTGAGACGAAAAACCTACCCGAATGACTGAAGCAACACACCAACAATGTGCGGAAGTTCTACGAAGAGCGCAGCGCAGTCGCCGAACATGCAGAGACATTGGACCACAAGATAAACTTCGAAGCGACGACCATCCTCGAAAGCGGGCCGAACTGGAGGAGAAGGTTGTTACTCGAGTCGTGGCACATTCAGGGAACAGCCCACAATATCAACCACTCTCTCGGAACCCTTCCCCCAGTGCACAGTCACGGACTGCGCTCCACGGCAAAACGAGAGAGAGAGAGAGAGGCAGAGAGAGGGGTCATTAGCCACCCCTCGAATGCTTTGAAGACGCTGCTGCTACGTGGCCTATACGCAGTCACCCCTGAAGAAGGAACCAAGTCGGTTCCGAAACGTCGAATCTCTTAAAAACTTTCCGTTGGAGCCTATATCATCTCCCAAGAACAAGCAAAGCATGTCTGTTTTCAAGTGTTATTTGTAAAAAATAGTTCGTTATATTTTGATACCCCGTCTGCAACGCAATGGCATAGAAATGCATACCCAGTTGGTTATATATACCAAGGTTTCACTTCTATTTCACGGCTACGGAGACTCATTGCAATAAATTTCACCTGCTAAAATGGAGCAAGTTTCAATTGGTTATAATTTTTTATCACTTTGTCTTACACTCACAAAACAAACATTGCAAATCACAAGAACGTAACTCATCCGAAACGGATCTGAAGTCTGTGCTTCCGATCATTCTTGGGGAGGGTGGTGCGCCGCTGAAGGAGCCCGCGTAGACACTAGCGCCAGATTCCCCTCTAGGAATTACAGTATGCAACTCTATGATATACATCTTGTACCACTGGTGACCCTCAGAGCTGAGCAACCTCAGCACGTTTTCGTCATCAGTAGAGAAATGGCGCGAAGGGTGTGCGTTGGGCGTACTCTAAAGATTCTCGCCCCGTGCGTTGCGATGCGTGTGTGCCTCTTGTGCGATTCGTGGGCGCGGTCATTCGCACATGCGGTCGTCTCATAAATTCAGGCGCTTTGCACATCTTGCGCTTCCACCACAAGCTTTGAAGTTACGGTTGTAACTACAAAGCTCACTTGCGGTGGTCGAAAGAGCCTGAAGGTCACTTCTATCGCTTCTACGGCCACGTTTACGAAAGCAGCGCGCTTCTCACACACGAAGTGAGAAGTCAAAATGCGACAGTTCTTTGTCCTCGCTCGTCTACTCGTCTCGTGCGTGCTTTCTGCTGGAGGTACGCGTAACAAGTTTCCAGCTGCTTGTCGTTCTTTGCGTGACATTACGATTTGTTGCTTTTTTTCCTTTGCTCTCGTGGCGAAACAATTCGCAATAAATGCTTAATTTTCTCGGTAAAGAGGAAATTCACTTTTTTGTTATGCCGAATTCCTAGACAGAGAGATAAGCCATGTTTTTTTTATGTATCCTTTTTTTCTATCCCTCTGTTCCTCTCTCTCTCTCGCTATTTTCTTCTTTTTCTGGCTCTTCCTGTAATTTAATTTTCTTCCCTTTCTACTCCTGTCATTTATTTGCTTCACTTTTCTCTTTCTGTCTTGCTCTATGTTTTCTTTCTCTTTTTCGTGCTTGTTTCTTCGCATCTCTTTCTCTCTTTTTTTTCTGTCTCTATTGGTTTATTTTCCTCTTTGTTTCTATCACTTTCTTTCTCTTTCTTTCTCCATCTTCTATCGTTACTTCTTTCTGCTCTTTTTTTCTCCTTTGCATGCGTTTTTTCACGTTTGAAACGTCTACCATCTGTACACGGCAGAGGGAAAACTCCTCAGGTGAAACTTGAGGTGTTTTCTGGTGACACCGCACAAAGTACGCCTAGATAATGCAGCTTCGCTGTCTCAAACGCCCACAGCTCTTACCTCAATTCTGTGCAGTTCGGCGGCCTCAAGAACTCGACCAACCTTCGCGAGGGCTTGTCGTGGCTCCTTTACGACGTGAACTTCGGGGACTTCAGCAAGAACTGCAATGATAATCCGTTTACGCCGATCGAGATCATGAAGAAGTTTGCGAGCCGTCGGTGATCGTAAAGAAGAAGGGCTCACGGGAGCACGCCGTGTCGGTTATGGTTTTTGGGGTTTCCAGACGGTGCCCATTTTCTCGCGTGTGAGCAATACAAACCACGCGGGCTTTAAAACGAGTCTTTTATTGTTCTGTGACTTATGGGATATAGATAGCTTTGACGTGACGTCACGCACAGGTTCTCTCTGCTAGGTACCTCAAGATGGCAGCTGCCATGACGTTTTATCGCGTTTCAGAGGTTAGTGCAATAATAATACATAGAGTTTTATGTCCCAAAATCAACATATGATTATGAGACGCTGGTGAGAGGGGGGGGGGGGGGCTCTGGGAATTTTGATCATTTGGTGTTCTTTAAAGGGACAGAAAACTGACCATAACACACGTGGTCAGATCCTGATGGAAATGAAGGACTACGAAATATATTGACATATTGCAGCATTTTTTTACGTTTTGATTAAGATTTATATTTTTAAATCGTGATTAAATGTAACAAAACTGCCATGTCGCGCAGCCTAGTGGAAGAGCTTTGAAGCTGGATTACAGATTATGGAGCCGAACACATTGCTGTACGCAGTCACGGGGTCTGATTCTGTCATGCATGCCGGCTCTCAAACTTAGAGTGTGTATATTAATAGCCAGCCCCGCTCGATTCTCTGCTGCTTATGACGTAAAGGAGTTGCGTGGTGAGAAGTGGCGCTGCCGTCGCGGTCGCCAGTGGCCCAAGTCGAGCCACTGCGCATGCGCAGTAAACCACCT
The DNA here is from genome assembly GCA_013436015.1 of Rhipicephalus annulatus. NCBI lineage: Eukaryota > Metazoa > Arthropoda > Arachnida > Ixodida > Ixodidae > Rhipicephalus > Rhipicephalus annulatus. The sequence continues at coordinate 96,883 of WOVY01006641.1, forward strand.
CGATCAAGCACGAGCCTCTCTCGCGCTGACTGTTTGCAACATGTGAGTATACGACTTCATATTCGCTGCAGCTAGATAGAAAAATTCTTATTACAAATGCTTCACGGCGTTTTCCACTTTCCGTGATTAGATTCACTGACTGAAATAGGCACCATGAAAATTGGTTGGCGTTCGTTTAACGTTCGCTAACATCGGCTCTACCATTCCGCGGACTGCGAGTGCAGAGGCAGACATGGTAATTCGCTCCCTGCGTCTTTTGTGATATCCCTGATTTGTTCTGTTCGCCAGGTGCTCCAAAGTACAACACAAAGAATAGACCATATGCGAAATTGCTTTGTGCTCTGGCAACACTGTGCATTTTGACCCTGCCGCCATTTTAATGTGGGGTTCGAATCCCGGCTGCGGCGGCTGCATTTCCGATGGAGGCGGAAATGTTGTAGGCCCGTGTGCTCAGATTTGGGTGCACGTTAAAGAACCCCAGGTGGTCTAAATTTCCGGAGCCCTCCACTACGGCGTCTGTCATAACCATATAGTGGTTTTGGGACGTTAAACCCCACATATCAATCAATCATTTTAATGTGGGCGAGCGGTTGACGGCAACGCGTCCGCTAGTACGGTCGTATGACTACTGAACACTTGCTTCACCGCGCTGAGCTACTGCGATGGCCACAGCAAGACGTTTCCCAGTGCCCGAACATGTGATGTGGACAAACTGTTTAGGAATCTGCCACATCTTGCCATGTGTATGTCATTGCATCTTTCGGAAAGCGGTGGAAGGGTACCTACAAGATATAAGCAAACTAACATTCAGTGCGACATCATGAGCTAGGTTTCTCTTAGCTGTTTAAACGATTGTTGTTTGCAAGCGCAGGGACTATCACAAATTCATCTCACAGGGAATAGAGGTCACAGTTATATGTGCATTGCAGGACTAATGATGCACTTGTAATGTGACCCCCTCCCCCTCAGTTTTTTCTGTGCACACTCCCGTTTGCTAGCAGCCTTTCCTAGATATGGCCCTTCACAGCAAGCCTTAAGAGGCATTAGTCACTTGTGGACACTCGGGGGAATTTAAATCAGTTATTTTTTATATCTAAGTAGCTTCAAAGGTTTCTAGGAGCTGCGAGTTTAATGCAGCCAAAATTCTGAATCCCATAAAACTAAGTTATGGCTGTCTCCACAGCTGTATGTTTTATAATGCAACATGAAACATTTTTCAAGTGAGGTGAGTTGCAACACACACAAAAAAAACAGCTGCAACGCAACTGAGCCAAAGTGACTAACATGCAGAGAATGAATCCCGTCTTACGAATAAATAGGACTGCCGCGCTCTGAACTCATGCAGAACGTCATTCAGTCAAGCCCTGGCGATACTCATGGTGGCAGTTTTCGAAACCTACGGCAGTGCGCCCCGCTATCTTTTCGATTTTATTTCGTTGGTAAAAGAAAATTAGTGAGAGGAGGCCCCAATGGAAAAGTTGCGTCCGCACACATTGGTGGAATCGAAGTTAAGTGCCTGAGCAGATACTTTTCTGTTCCAAAGTGGGCATGGCCCTTATCTTCCGAATGACTATTTTATTGCTGCGCGGTGACCATACTTGCAGACACAACGGTGCTTGAACGCGGACAAGCAACCGAGCTGCCTTTCTAGGGTGCATGTACGGCATGTTACTCGGAGTAGCGGAATCTCTGCACGTCTCTGTGCGCAATCACCTTCAAAAATAACATTTATACGTCGTCTACCTACATGGTGTAATCTCGTCACAATAAAGCTCGTCCTAACAGTTCGGTTCTTTCACACTTGTTACCCCACCAGCAGTGGCGGACTCTCTACTCGACTGCAGGGAATCACCAGGGCTCTTCGATTTACCATTTCAGACTCACCGCGGATAGTCCGCGGGTAGTCCGAGGCTTCCCCGAAGTCATAAGAAAATTGGAAACGCCGCACAGCTTCTCAGCGAGTTCGAGACGGTAAATCGAAGAGCACCACTGTCGCGTAGAGGCCCAACGTAGTGAAAACACCTAGCCGCAAAGCTGACAAACCTATAAAAACACGGCCTGCCCGCGTAACTCAGAAAAATGGTTAGTCCTGCATTGCTCTCGTGCAGCCCGCGCACCGCGGAGATACATGCATCCTAGACTGTGCCCATAAAGCTTGTGCACGCCATACCCTGTTTTGCGTTTAAATGATCGCTGCAAAATCGTAATTCATGCCACATACCTTGCTCCCATCGCTGTCTGTGACTCCGCGCTGCTTACACAGCGGCACACAGCAGTGTACTGGCATTTCGCCACCAAAAAAATCTGACTGCGACAGTCGAAGCGTTGAAACGCGTACGTTCGCATGTGGGTCGCCCGCGCGTAGTGGTCAAGCCTCGCCAGCATCAAAATGGCGGATATGGTACCTGCTGCGTTCACTAGATGGCGCTGTTAATTTCGCATATTACCCATTGAAGGTTGCACCGGCGGTAATCTGACGTCATCGTTTCTTGGTACGTGCGTTCGAGCAAGAGTTAACGCAGCATTTTAATAAGCTGGTAACCGAAAATGGTGACTCAGTGATGTCAATGAGTCATGTAGAGATAGGACCTAAGGCAGAGCTTTTTAGAAAGTTCTGCCTTAGGAATATTTAATAACGTGTCATTTTCATGCCTCTCTTTTCGCTTACTAGGCTTTGCGTTACTAGACATTTGACCATTTATTGGAAGTGTTTTTAACGTGTTATAGTTTCAAAGCGCTCTTTTCGCAAAATTTAGGGCTTCGGCATCAGTTTGGGCGTCGTTGATTGTTTGCGAAAAATCATCTTGTCCTAACCATCATCATGTGACCGAGAAGTTGAGAAAAATGCAAATAAAGAGAAATTTTTAGGTCTCCATGAGGATCTAAGACAAGCCGTTCGCGTGTCAAGCAACTGTTCTACCACACAGCTACACGTTTGCTTGGAAATACAGTGAAAATAACTTCATCTGCTTGGAACTACACTGTGTAAATAACCAACACGTTTACGCCTGTATGAAGATTTCACAACAAAACGTGTAATATCGCAGTAATAATGTGTGGTACAAGTGCACATTGCCAGGAGGCGCAAGATCCTGTGGATCTCGTAACGGCTTGGTGGATTAAAGCCAGCCACCACCTACCGAAAACACACGTTACTGCGCGTATTTCCTCAAGACTACGCACTGGGTGCATAGCGAGTTCTAAAACATTTAAATAATTGCTCGTCGATTAAAGCATGCTACCCATTGCACAGAAGGCCGCCATATGTGAAAGCTTCAGTGATTCATTCATTCATTCATTCACTGTTTATTCAGACAAAAACAATGATTGCCTAGGTTGAAGGGACTAAAGGCAGATTACCTCTGCCTGACTAAGGTCCCTCCACCCATACAAACCAGTTTCAACTTTATCGATTAGTAGTAATCCACAACCTAAATTATTCGTGTAACGTCATAGGTTGAAAATTTTTACGTACAGGTCTGGACCCCTCACGATACTTTTGCAAACCGGACTACGTTTCACAGTGGCTAGATCATGCCAATAAGATAAGGGAAATAAGCGGCCGCACTGACGCATTTAAAATGTCTTTTTTCTTTCCAGGACGATAGCGTGGTGGAATAGGTTGCCTTCTGAAGTAGCAGAGGTTACTTCACATGAAGTGTTTTCAAGATTACATCAGGGTCTAGAGTAGTGTACTCGCGAGGATGTGTAGGGACGAGACGGTACTGTGAAGCTGCTTTGTAAATCCCACTCCCACGTCCCGTACGTATAGTTGACAATGAATTGCGTTATTATTGTGTTGTAGAAATGTTACTATCTGTATGCAGAGTTGAAATTTGGTATTCTTCTCCCCCTCCCCCACTGCAATGCCCTTGGGTGCTGTGGGTACTATGATAAATAAATAAATACCATAAAAAACTATGAATAGTGGTGGACAGGGATATGATGTCGCTATTGCGTTGAACTCTTAAAGATAAAGCTTGAGGCTCCATCCTCCCCTCCTCCATCTTTTTTTTTTCTTTGAGGTCTATGAGTAATTTAGGGCACGATTATTATTGATGTTTTAAGTCAAGGCTTTGCCGCAAAGGCGAAGCAATGAACGCGATAGAAACAACTTGAAAGGTCACGCGCTGAATGGAAAACAGATCGAAACGTGCCCCGCGTTTCTCGCACACAAATTACGCACGAAACGTACTCACAGGTACAGATGCACGCGAATTAACGTCTCCTTTGTTACTTTGCTTAGTCTGAAAAGCATATGCTTTTCGCGAACGGAGACTGCAATGACTGCAGTGACCTTTGTGCGCCCGGTAACTACAGCAGAATCATTCCACGTAAAGTCCGAGGCCAGCCAAGGCGTACGATCCTCCCCTTCTCGCCACCGCGAGATAAGGGCACACGAGGGATCATAGCCTCCCTTCTCTAAGCCGGGCAAAGGACGCGTAGGAGATTAGAGTGGGCGCCGCTGAACGATGTGTTGACGTGCGCTCATTGCGCCATCTTTCTGGTAATGCCAAAAACATAGCCGCGGTAAGTGGTAAATATAAATTGCTTGGCGTTTGAATGGTGAAGAGCGTTCTCCGGGGTGGCGAACGTTCATCACTATTCAAAGCTTTGCTACAATTATGAACTGCTAAATGTTATGGGTGAATTATGCCATTTGAAACCATTTTAGGTATTTGTGGCAAACGGCTCATCTGCCTTGAAGCCACAGAATTGAGCTAGGAGCTCAGTTCGAGTGTGTTTGCTGTTGTTTGAATGTTACATGCTGCAGTAACAAAAACATTCTCCGGGATGGCTTGGTGGTTAACGCCTTGCTTTCATGACGCAGTGGTCCCAAGTTCGATTCCGCGTGCCAGAGTGCTCTTTTTCTAGACTTTTTTATTTATTTCGTTTATATAAATATAGTTACGTATACGCATACGGTGCATGACATCGACGCCAACGCTCACGGGAAAATCCAGCCGAGTCTCTCCATATATTTGCTATCGCAATAAAACACGTCAGACGATGACGTCATTGCGAGATTCTTTGCGAGCCTTGGTGTTGACGCCACCCGTCACTTATCGTGTTTGCTGAGGCGCCTATGGCTTTCGCCTTGATAAGTAGTCCAGCCCACGGCGTAGGCCGTGTGGTTCATGACATTAGTCTCAAGTCGCGCAGGCTCGCATTCATCTGCCTTTGAGGGCCAAAAGCCCCATAAAGCAGGGGCTCTGCTTAGGCGTATTCCCACCTGTCCGATGTGTGCACTCGGCCAGAGGAAACGAAACGACAGGCCAGTCTTCATTTCCTTTGTCATGCTGCAACATTAATGACGGTTACCGATGTTTGCGTGGTTTTTGTTGCTATATCAATAAGAAGTTCTCCCATATTTTTGAGTTCCGCTGTTGCTTTCATGCGCGAGAGTGAAGGTAGGAGAGTACAGAATAGATGGCGGGTGCCAATGGCACGCTACGGAGCGGACATTATTTGTGCGCATGTAGATAGATAGATAGATAGATAGATAGATAGATAGATAGATAGATAGATAGATAGATAGATAGATAGATAGATAGATAGATAGATAGATAGATAGATAGATAGATAGAACAGCCCCTGTAAAGTCGTTTGTTCCTCGTGGCGCACGTGTTTCGCACATTTCGGGTTCACAACTACCGAGTGGTAGGTGGCGTTGTACTCGCGAGCGTTTAACAATACCACCATCATCATGTTTAGCGTTGTGGCGCCGGCAGTGAGCCTGGTGGTAGGTCTGGGTGGCGGTACATGAGAGATGAGCGGCTCTCTTGTCACGTGGTGGTTGGCGCGAACGGCTGTATCTCGCTGTTGTTTGCCGTGGGCCCTCGCGTGTTGAGTCGGGCGTTGGCGACGCCGCCTTATGTGTGTATATATGTTGAGTGTTGTGGAATATTGTGTAAAATTGTCTTAGCGTGCGGATCACAATTGATGTATATTAATTCGGCTGGCGATATTGTCTAAAATTAGGTAAATAAATGGTGTTAAGTTCGTTTCGACCGCGTCTACTTTGTCCGTTCACTCCAAGAGCGTGGCGCTCTCCACAGCGAGACCACACAATACATACATACATACATACATACATACATACATACATACATACATACATACATACATACATACATACATACATACATACATACATACATACATACATACATACATACATACATACATGATGTGGGGATCTGAGGCGCGCCTGCGACCATTTCGCGGGCATTCCGCCACACGGCCACACCCTTTTGCTTCCCTGCTCTGTTAACATGACGTGGCGATAGATGGCGCCACGCGCGGGCACGGCGCGCGCAGTGGCGCGCGCCGAGGGAGCGTCTCTTCTCCGTTGGTCGGCGCCGGGTAAGCACGTGTTTTCCTTCGTCCGCGTCCCCTTTGGGAATCGCCGGACTGTAGCCTGCCTGAGGTGGCCTTGGGCACCTCGGCAGGCGTGTTTACTTGAGTGCTAGCTTCGGTAGCGTACGCTAAGTCCACAGCGGTGCCTAGTGCTTGAAGTGGTCGTACCACAACGAGCCGCACTTGCCGTAGGCCTACGCGTACGAGGTTTGCCCTAACACTCGCGACCAGGCCCAGTGGCCATCGTGAGAGTGCGCAGCATAGCCGCGAGGGACCTTTTCCCGACCGGCGTGTCAAAGCTCGCCATTGCCAGCTGCGACGTGCTCGCGGTTTTCCCCTTATTGTGAACGTCCGCGTGCGGGTGCCTTTGCTACCCGCGACCCGCGTCCCGGGAGCGGACGTTGTACTGTTGTTCGGGGTGCCGCCAGTGGCAATAAAATGTTGTGTTTTGCATTAGAACACTGTCTGTTTGCCGCGGCGCGCTAAACGCCTTATCAGTTGAGCGCGCGGAGCGGTGCGCTACACGCGAGTAAACGGAGTAGCGGCCCTGTGGCTCGCTAAGCGTGAACCCGCGGTGATCGTCCGCTGCAGTTAGTAGCGGGATCACCATAATACATATATACATACATACATACATACATACATACATACATACATACATACATACATACATACATACATACATACGTACATACATACATTTATACATATTTATATAATTACTTTTATTAGAGCGCAAAGGTGACTAAAACACTTGGTCGAACGGAGAGCTGACTGGCTGAAAGTACAAACCAAAGGCGTAGCTATCAGCCAGTAAAAAAAATTGGCACCATATCTACGGAGTGAATGATGGAGAATGGGGCGAAGCATTCGTCCGTCCAGTCGTTCCTGCTTCTGTCCGTCCGTGTGACCGTCCATGCGTCCATCCGCCCGTCCGTGCGTGCGTCTGTTCGTGCGTCCATCCCTGCGTTCGTCCATGCATCCGCCATTGCGCCCGTTCATGCGTCTATCCATGCATCTGTCTGTGTGTCCGTTCATCCATGCATTCAACACTCGAAGTACCACCATCTCGCATCTTTTCATCATATATTGGATGGATGGATGCTATGAGCGTCCCCTTTATAACGGGGTGGCGACAAGTATGCCACCAGGCTCGACAAAAAAAAACCTTTTTTCTTTTTTTGATGTTGGCCTAATGCCTCTACTTCGATAAATTCTATCTTAATGGAAAAAAAGGAAAATTTTCAGCTTAAGTTCTCTGCCATTTACGGCACACTGTCCATATTTTATTTTTCCAATATTTATTTTTGTCCTTTCTCTCTAATTTTCTGCCACCAATATTCTAACCGTCTCTTACTTATTTCAATCGCGGGTGTGTTCAGCTTTCCATTGTTGTCCCTAAAACCCAAGGCTTCCTGTAGGCTCGTGCCCAAACGTACACATGGGTGGATATGTCCACATTCAATCAGAACATGCTCCGCCGTTTCCTTATCTTTCCCGCAGCATGTGCATTGTTCTTCTTCTTTACTGAATCTTGCTTTATAACTACGCGTTCTAAGGCAACCCGATCTCGCTTCAAACAGTAAAGCGCTTCCCCTTGAATTATCGTAAAATGCCTCCCTCCTTATTTCATTTTTGCCCTTTCGGTAGTTACTCAAAGCCGGTTTTTTCTCCATAGCTGCCATCCAGTAAATCCTCTCCGCCTCCCTGACTTTTCCCTTAACGCTCTTTGTTGACATATGGCTTACAATACCAGCCGTATATTTACTAGTGAGTCTTCTAGTTCTTTTTCTCCACTGTGTGTCCACGCTCTTCCTATACAAATAACGGAACACCTTCTCTGCCCATCTACTCTCCTTCATATTTCTTAGCCTTTCTTCGAACCTTATTTTGCTCTGCGCTTCCCTCGCCTCAAAACCTGCCCACCCCATATCGCCCTTTACAGCCTCGTTTGTCGTCTTCCCGTGAGCACCCAACGCGAGGCGTCCCACAGTCCTTTGATTTACATCCATTCCCGATTGCACCTCTGCCCTCATGCACACCACTGAGTTCCCAAAAGTAAGCCCTGGAACCATTACACCCTTCCACAGACCTCGAAGCACCTCATACCTATTGTATCCCCACAACGCTCTGTGCTTCATTATTGCCGCATTCCTCTTTCCTTTTGCTGCCGAGGCTTTTTCCTGTACCTCCATGTATCTATCACTCTCATTTACCCATACTCCAAGGTACTTGTATTCACTTACCCTCGGTATTTCTTGGCCTTGTATGGACACCGTCTGATCACAGGGATCATTGAATACCATCAATCCACACTTCGTTACACTGAATCCTAGTCCAAGAGCTTCACCTTCCCTTCCGCATATATTCGCCAGCTGCTGTATATCATCTCGACTGTCCGCAAATAAGACGATATCGTCCGCATAAAATAAACCTGGAAGCTTCTGCTCAATCATCATGCCGCCCTGTTTGTGTGACAGATTAAACCCAATGTTGCTACCTTCTAGCGCTTTTTCCATACTCACCATGTACAGCATGAATAACAGCGGGGACAAAGGACATCCCTGTCTCAGACCCTTGCTAACCTCAACGTTCTCTTTGCTACGCATTCCTTCCCACTCTATGCAAACTGTATTTTCTCGGTATATCTCCCTCAAAAGCTGTATACAGTCGTCGCCCATGCCCATTCCTTTCAATATATCCCACAAAATTTCCTGATTAACGTTGTCGTATGCCCCAGTGATGTCTAGAAAAGCCACGTACAAGGGCCTATTCTCTATTTTAGATATTTCTATACACTGAGTGAGAACAAACAGGTTATCGTCTAACCGCCTGTCGACTCGAAATCCGTTCTGAAGTTCTCCCAAAATATCGTTATGTTCGGCCCATGTTTCTATTTTCATTTTTACTGCTTGCATCGCCAACCTGTATAGTACCGATGTAATGGTTAGTGGTCTATACGAGCGAATCTTGTCCTTTTCTCCCTTGCCTTTATAGATTAAGTTCATTCTACTTTGTCGCCAACTGTCCGGTATTTGTCCGTCCTTTAAGCTTTTTTCTACTGCTTTTAACAATGCTTCTTTAGTGTTATGTCCTAGTTCGTTAATGAGGCTAACGGGAATCCCATCTAAACCCGCGGCAGTGCGCTTTGGGCTTTTTCCTTCGGCCTTTTTCCAGTTGAAATTATCAAGTACTAGCTCTTCCTCTGTTGCTTTCTCCGCCACACTTTTACTCACCGGGGAGATCCCCTGGACGCTCTTTTGAAACGAATCGGCTGTTACCTTTTGGATGTAACCTAGCGCTTCGTACCCTTCCAATTGATTTCCTCCTTCATCTAGAATATGTTGTTGCGTTGTGACAGACTTCCTACCTAGCGCCTTTATGTGGCTCCAAAAAATCCTAGGCGCGGCCTCCTTTTTTTCGTGTATCTCTGTCATCCAGCGTTCACTTTCACCTTTAATTTTTGCCTCTACCAATTTCTGTACAAGGGATTTTTTCTCTAAATATATTTCCCATATTTTTTTTGACTTCGTCCTGCGGCCGCTTCTCCTTTTTTGCCTTTCTATGCTCCCGTGATGCTTCGCGTCGCTTCTCGATCGCCTCCCGGATTTCCTTGTTCCACCAACTTTTTGGCTTCCTTTTTCCTTTCCAGCAAACAGTTTTCTTCTCTTTCCCTATCTCCTTCGTCATTAGATGTAACAGCTCACTATACTCCCAGTCCTTGCCTGGTATTTCGCCTACTTCTTCCTCGACTCTTGCGGCTATATTTATTATTTGTTTGTCATTTAAATACGAGCTGCCAGACTTTGATTCCATGCTCATATTTTCAGTTTCGTATCCCATTTGTAATGTTATTCGTTTATGATCACTACCCAAGCTGTTAATGCCTTCCTCGTCTATCCTCATTTCTGTCAGTTTGTGGTAAATTCCTTCAGTCATGAGACAATAATCAATACTTGATTGCTTGTTTCCGACTTCCCATGTGATCTGGCCGTCACATTTAGGCCCCGTGTTAACTATCTCCAGACTATGTTGCTCGCAAAGATCTAGTAATAACTTCCCATTGGTGTCTGAATATCCGTCAAGGTCATGTATGTGGGCATTCATGTCCCCTAGAAGGATGATTTCGGCCCCATTACCAAATTCCTTAATATCCGCACTCATGCAATCCACTATCTCCTGATTCTTTTCTCTGCAGTTATTCCCCGTCCACAAGTAGGCTACCCCTAGCCACGTTTCCTTTCCACCTACTGTGCCCAGAATCCAGAGGTGCTCTGAACACGTCTGTTTCACTCTAACCCATTTGGCTCCGCGATGAATTAGCATTCCTACACCCCCACCTTTCCTTTCCGATATGGTCCTTTTACACCCTTCCCAAACATAATTTTCAATATGTGGTGGCTCTTCCAAGTCTCTAAGGTGTGTTTCTGTAACCGCATACACGCCTATCTGTTCTTTGTTTAACTGCTCCTCAATCTCTAACCATTTTGCCTTCCTTCTGCCACCCTGCATGTTTATGTAACTAATTGCAACACGCGCCTTTTTCCTTTTTCTTTTACCTTTTTTCTGGTTTTTGGTTCCCCATATAGAAGCACCGCCATCCAGCGGACATTCCAAGGACTAAACGGGAGCTGGCACACGCACACTTTCTTACGGCTTGCGCTTTGGGTCTACTTCCCACCTTTAACCACCTCGAGTTTATGGTATATACTAGTTCATTGTATTCATGGCACTGCGGCTCAACGCTCGCTAAACCTTTTTAAAGCTAAGGAGGTTACACCCATCGAGTATAACGTAGCAACCCGTTCTTGTCAGATAGTGCTCAATGTACATGTTAATGGCTGCAAATGGGGATCGCAGCGTGCGCGTTAACTAAACGACGAATGCCCCTGTCTGTCATTCCCCATTAGTAGCCATTGGCATGTACATTGAGTACTATTTTTTATTGTTCGACAAGGCACAGAAGGAATCTCTCACCGGCACCACCTTGGAGGTCAAAATGTTATACTTGTTACACACTACAACGGCTACGAGGGACAAACGGGTGCCGCTATAAGAAGCTTCACCCCTAAAAGGGTTCCCATACATCTACTAAGCATAATGCAGTGATTAGAAATGGGGAAAATTAAGAATACACAAACACCTCAAAAGTTGCATTTAGCTACAAAAATGGTGCTACAGACTTGCACTATACCGGAATGGCCACATTTATGTCTTCAATGCGTGCGCAAAGTGAACTTGACAGAAAAAATCGCAGCATATACGTGGAGTGAGTGGTGAAGGGGTTGGGTAGGGGGAAGCATCCGTCAGCCTGTCTGTGCTTCCGTTCGTCTGCGCGACCATCCGTGCGTCAGTCCATGCGTTCGTCCATCAATCCATGCGTCCGTGCGTCCATCCGTGAATCCAGCCATCCATCTGTCCATCCGTTCGTGCGTCCATCCACCCGTCCGTCCGTTTGCTAGTCTGTATGTCCGTGCATCCGTGCGTGCACCTAGTGAACACTCCAAGTACCGCCGTCTCCCACCTCACAACCTCCGTAGCACATACCCGCTCTAGAGTGGGTATCTGCCACCGGTGGCTGCATACATACATACTATAATGTAAATGCAAGACGATAAAAGGTAGCAGCGTCAGGACAGAAGCAGCAAAAGCTGGCCGAATATACGGGCGTCGTCGCAGCAGCCACCAGGCAGTCCCAGCTCGCGCCTCACGCGACCGTGTCGATGTCGCTTGGGTAGTGGGCATTCCTCTTCACTACATATTCTACCCGTCAGAAAAAGAGCCATCCTGGCAACTCACGGAGAACAGAGTACGAGCGGATCGTAATATGGTTTTAACCGCTGTACGTGTACAGTTTCACGACCCCGAAAGCGCTGGTCTGTGGATGGCGTCACGGGCTCGATTATGTAATTAACAGGTGAAGTCTGGGAGACAACGTGGTATTTGTGTTCCTCAATGAATTTTCTATGTCGTGACGTTTTCATATTTGTTAATTACTACCTCAGTATTTTTACTCCTAAGCTAATTTCACATTATGATAACTCCCTGGTATTTTGAAACAAGTTTCGAAGAAAGACCTGTAGGGACAGGTGTAACCCAAAGCCACACAAGGGTGTCCGGAACGAAGTTAGGGTACGGGTGGTTATCGTCACGCCGAGTTTGTTGTCTCCATTGGTCGATAGTTGTGAATGACTGGGCGAGCTTACGGCATTCCTCGACGCGGCGGGCAGCTTCACAGATGGGCGTAGACTCGGAGGAATTGGGGTGGTAGGGCAGAATGGTATCTAGTGTGTTGGAAGGGTTTCGGCCATATAACAGGGAACATGGCGAAAAGCGCGTAGTCGCCTGTGGAGCAGTATTGTAGGCGTATGTCACAAAAGGTAGAATGAGGTCCCAATCGGAGTGGTCTGAGGCAACATACTTAGATATCATGTCGCCAAGGGTACGGTTGAATCTTTCCGTCAAGCCATTCGTTTGGGGATGTTTGGCGGTGGTAGTCCGGTGAATGATACGGCATTCGTCAAGGAGTGCGTTGAAGACTTCAGAGAGGAACACGCGTCCTCTGTCGCTGAGAAGTTCACGCGGTGCACCATGACGGAGAATGAAGTTCCGCAGGAGGAAAGATAATATGTCGTGTGCTGTGGCAGCAGGCAAAGTGGCTGTTTCTGCGTATCGCGTCAAGTAGTCAACAGCGACAACGATCCAACGGTTTCCGGAAGCCGGGAATGGAAGAGGTCCGTACAGATCGATTCCAATACGGTCGAAAGGCCTGGCTGGGCAAGGGATTGGCTGGATCGGACCAGAAGTGTGATGAGGCAAAGCTTTCCGTCATTGGCACTGCGGGCATGATTGAATGTACTTGCGCAGAAAGGTGTACATGCCTCGCCAATAAAACCGGGAGGAAAGTCGAGCGTATGTTTTGAAGATGCCCGCATGTGCGCACTGAGGCTCAGCGTAGAAAGCTGAACATATTGCAGCACGAAGATGGCGAGGTATGACCAGTAACCACTTTCGGCCGTCAGACTTGTAATTCCTGCGGTAAAGGAGGTCATCGCGGATCTCAAAGTGAACCGCTTGACGGCGCAATGTTCGAGAAGATGGAGAAGTCGATGGGTCGGATAGGAATCGCCGAAAAGCGTTTATCCAGTCATTCTTACGTTGCTCAGGCGCCATGTCGCAGTTTGCTGGAAACGCAACCGTTTCGTCCATGGCAGATAGACAAGCAGAGCTTTCCGATGATACAGATGAACGCGATAGGGCGTCGGCATCAGTGTGACGTTGGCCAGACCTGTAGACAACGCGCATGTCAAACTCTTGCAACCGCAAAGCCCAGCGAGCTAAACGGCCGGAGGGGTCCATCAACGCGGATAGCCAACAAAGTGCATCATGATCGGTGACTACGTCGAAAGGGTTACCATATAGGTATGGTTTAAATTTACCTAGAGCCCAAATAATTGCCAGACACTCCTTCTCCGTTACAGAACAATCCTTCTCCGCTTTGGTGACGGTACGGCTTGCGTAAGCGACTACGTACTCCTGGAATCCCAATTTGCGCTGCGCGAAAACGGCGCCGAGTCCAACACCACTTGCGTCGGTATGCACCTCAATCAGGGCAGTCGGGTCGATGTGACGCAAGATTGGCGGTAAGGTTAACAGGTGGCGCAACTCTTTGAAGGCATCATCACAGGTGGGTGACCAAGTGTAACTTTTCGAGTCATTCCGTAAAAGTTCAGTCAAGGGGGCCGTGATCATCGCAAAATTCCGAATAAAGTGGCGGAAATATGAGCAGAGGCCAAGGAAGCTGCGCAGATCCTTCAGAGATGAGGGTTTAGGAAACTGTGCAACTGCCTGAAGCTTGGCGACGTCAGGAAGTATACCGTCTTTAGAGACAACATGGCCGAGGATCGTGAGCTGACTTGCACCGAAGCGGCATTTTTTCAGGTTGAGCTGAAGGCCGGCGTTAGTTAGGCACTGTAGTACTTCATCTAGCCTGCAGAGATGCGTGGGAAAATCTGGCGAAAATATAACCACGTCATCTAAGTAGCACAGACATGCTTTCCACTTCAGGCCACGCAAAAGATTGTCCATCATCCGCTCGAATGTTGCGGGCGCATTGCAAAGACCGAAAGGCATGACGCGGAATTCGTAAAGGCCATCAGGTGTGACAAAGGCCGTTTTAGACTGATCTTCAGGCGCCATAGGGACTTGCCAGTAGCCGCTCCGTAAGTCAATAGAAGAGAAGAACTCCGCACCTTGGAGGCTGTCAAGGGCATCGTCGATTCTTGGTAAGGGGTAAACGTCCTTTCGAGTTATTTTGTTAAGACGACGGTAGTCAACACAGAAGCGAATTGACCCGTCCTTCTTCTTAACGAGAACGACTGGAGATGCCCAGGGGCTATTCGAAGGCTGGATGACGCCACGCTTGAGCATGTGAGCTACTTGGTCACTGATAACCTGGCGCTCTGTCGCGCACACGTGATAGGGTCTTTGATGAAGTGGTGCATTGGTGCCCGTGTCGATGCGGTGACACACAGCTGATGTGCGGCAGAGGGGACTATGCTGGCAGTCAAAGGAAGAACGGAACTTGTTCAGGAGTCGTAGAAGGTGAGCACGTTGCAAAACGGTTAATGTGTCGGCGATAGAGCTGCTCAGTATGTCAGGTCTAGTGTTCTGCGGCAAAGAGGCACACGTTAATCCAGCGACTTCGTGCTTGGCGAAAGAACCAGTTGGCATGTCAATAATTGCAGAAGGGTCCAGACTGTAAACACGCCCGACGCACTCGCCCCGAAGTAGTGTTACAGGAGATGACAGCAGATTCGAGATGAGCATTCTGCTGACACCATCATGAAGTTCCAAAAGGGCATAAGGTAGCGGCGAACATTTGCGACGAACGAAAACGGCAGATGGCGTGAAAAGGGCACTTGACTCGGCGAGCACGTTGCAAGACACCATGGCAAGGGCGAAAGAGTGCGGTGGTATCGTAACGTCTTCAACAACAAATAGTTTGTCCCCGGTTTCAACAGCGTCGTGTAAAGTAGCGTCGCTAAACACTTCAAATGCCACCTCAGCGCGCGAACAGTCGATGACGGTGTCACAGAACGAGCGCTCAAAAAGAGCGCGCCGCCAACTTCTCGCGACGAAACGCTGGAGTGACGCCGCGAGGTCCACGATAAAAAAAGAAAAAAAGAAAGAAAACAAACATGCAGACTCCCCGGGTGCGCGACTCTCTCCCTCGGAAGCGTGGGCTCGCCGACGAACCTCCTCACCCCCCATCGGCGGCCGAGCAAGCACTCGAAATTTCTAGAAGGAAAGAGGCGTGGTAATGCCGGGTTGAGTCATCCTACGCGGACGGCCCTCGTATCCTTTCGACCTTTCCCCCAGCCTTCACTGCGCATCGCGCCGACGAAATGACGAGAACTTTCTGGAATCTCGCACGTAAGGTATTTAATCGAGCAGCCGAGACGAAAGATCAGGAAAAGATGGAAGTTAGCGCCCGAGCGCGTAGGGATTCCGCCGTGTAGTCGGCGAAGGTTTTGTCCGTAGAGACAAAGCAGGAGAAGAAGATGATTTCCACCTGAGGGGTGACGACTCGAGCTAGTGGCAAGAGTGTGTGTTTCCCGCTATCGAGCGAAGACGCGTGGCAACAGCTGCGTGTGTGAAGCCGACGTGTTTCCGGTGAAGAAGTTTGAAGCTTGGAGAGTGGCCAATTGAAGACGCGAGGTTTCCTGGAAGAGAAACTTCGGCGAGGTTTCCTGGAAGAGAAACTTCTAGGGCAGCGGAACGACAACAACGCTGGACTTTGAGTGAGTGATTCTCGGAAGAGTATCATCCAGACATTTGTTCCAAGAACTTTGGACTGAATAGGTTTCCTATCTCTTTAGTTTTTAAGTGTCTTGGTTGTTTAATGCATGCGACTGCATTGTAGTGCGTATTGTTGTCCGTGTCCGTTGTTTCAAGTGTGGCTGATTGTATTGTGTAGTACGTTGATTGATTGGTTTGATTGGTGACATATTGTATGCAACTATTGTGGAGTGTGCATTTTTGTGTATTGTTTTCGATCTGCCATTATTGAGAATATATTTTGTTTGTTTATCAACTCTCGGCTCTGACTTATTCTTTGGGCCACAGTCGGCGTCCGCTGGCGCGCCAAATAGGACCACTTCTAAATTGTCCACGCTTTCGTGGTGCGGTTCGGGGGGCCGATACCTCGGCCCTTAGAATTAGCCCTGCGATCGCCTCCCTAATTAACGGGACCTGCGTGACAATAATCTGGCGTCCGCGACGAGGACCTTTTGGTGCACAGTGTGTTCAAAGTAGTGAGAAAGAGCCTCGAGTTGTTAATAGTGCTATCGGAACAATTTTGTGTGTTGCTCAGCGTTCTCGTTAACGAGTGCAGGGGAGTGTTCCGATAGACTGATTTAGACAGATACTTTTTACACGCGGCAAGACTTTATTTGCGAGACACCATGGATCTCGAAAAGTTAATTGCTCTTGGTGAGAAGATGGGTTTTTCTGGCGCTGAACTACGGAAATGGGTAAGCCAGAAGGAGAAAGAGGTGGTGGAGAGAGAGAGGGTGGCAGCTGAGAGAGCCAAGGAAGAAAAAGCAGCTGAGTTGGAACGAGAGAGGTTGGCAGCTGAGAGGGCCAAGGAAGAAAGAGCAGCTGAGTTGGAGAGAGAAAGGCTGGCCGCTGAAAGGGCGAAGGAAGAAAGAGAGCAACAATAGAAGTTGGAGTTGGAGCGCGAGAAGTTGGCAGCCGAAAGGGCGAGAGAAGAAAGAGAAGCGGAGATGGCTGAAAGGGAACGGCAGCGGCAGCACGAGATGGAACTCGAGCGGCTCCGTTTGCAACAGCGAAGTGAAACTACCGTCCAAGCTAGAGTTGAAAGCAGCGAACAGGAAGATCATGGCTTCCGCTTGAACCCAAGCAAGCTGCTCGTAGCGTTTGATGAAAGGAAGGACGACCTTGACGCGTACCTTCACAGATTTGAGACGATTGCAAGGAGCCAGAATTAGCCGGAACATCAATGGGCAACTGCTTTGAGTACTTGCTTGAGTGGTGAAGCGCTCAG
Source organism: Rhipicephalus annulatus (assembly GCA_013436015.1). Classification (NCBI taxonomy): domain Eukaryota; kingdom Metazoa; phylum Arthropoda; class Arachnida; order Ixodida; family Ixodidae; genus Rhipicephalus; species Rhipicephalus annulatus. Next base: position 114,311 of record WOVY01006641.1, read on the forward strand.
TGTGTACGGCAGGCTGACGCCGACTGATGCAGCCAACTATGCAAAGGTGAAAGCTGCTTTGCTGAAGCGATTTAGATTTACTGTAGAAGGATTCCGGGACAGATTTCGGACAGGAAAGCCAGCTGATGGTGAGACGGCTACGCAGTATGCCACCCGACTTGGCCATTATTTCGACAGATGGATTGAACTTTCAGGGACAGCGCAGGGAGTACGATGAGCTTAGAGAGCTCCTAATTGGAGAACAATTTCTTACTAGTTGCCACCCAAGCCTGTCGCTGTACTTGAAAGAGAGGAAAGCTAAGTCACTTGAGGACATGCTTGAATTAGCTGATCAATTCTTGGAAGCGCAAGGTGGCATTAATTTGGCCAAGGTCAAGAAGGATTGTCCCGAAGGTTCGAAGAAATCGGCTCCCGAAGAAAAGAAGCGTGCACCGGAGAGCATACAGCGATGTTTTCTGTGTAACCGAGTGGGTCACCGTGCTAACCACTGCCGAACTAACTTCACCAGCCCCACGGTTGTAAAATGTTTCAAGTGTGGTCAGACTGGGCACAAAGCAGACGCATGTCGAAACGGAGCGAGTCAAAACTCACCAGGTATCCTGTGTGCAAGCGACACCGAAATCCGGTAATAATGCCGTCACAGGTGGATTCGTAGAGCTGAATAGTGGGGAGAAAATTCCTATTGTGGGTGCGGGTAATGGCAAAACAGCCAACCGGTGTTTCGAATGGAATGCCAACGCTGCCAGGAAAAGTTGCGGACAAAAAGATTACGGTGTTAAGAGATACCGGCAGCTCCACGGTTATCGTGCGGAAAAATTTGGTACGGGAAAGTGAGTTAACAGGCAAAACGAAACCGGTTTGCCTAATTGACCGTACGGTTCGGATGCTTCTCGAAGCAGAAATTGAGGTTGAAAACCTCGTACTTCAGCGGGAAGGTTACTGCTTTATGCATGACGACCCCCCTGTATGACCTTGTCATCGGAAAAAATTGACGGGGCGCGAGGACCGAATGACCCGGAATGTTTGGGAGAAGACCCTGTGATAGAGCCCTCGCCAACCCAGCGACTGCGAGATACAGTGGAGGAGCAGCCCGTGACGGATCTCACTAGAGCCCAAGGTGAAGGCGCGGCGCAAGAGACAGTGAATGAGAAAATGATCGTGTTGAATGAGTTTCCGGGGACGGGCAGCTGGACTTACGTCGACACGACCTCAACCGACCGACCGTGTAAAGGTTGACGGAGTTGGCCAGCCAGGCCAAATGTCGGGACGTGAACAAGCGGGGGAATAACCGGGCAGGATCGGTTGAGCGTCATGACCCGTTAGCAGTGTCAGAAGTGACCACGATGGCTGAGACGCCGCCTCGGATACCGTCGTTGGAAGGGGCTCGCCGGAACCAAAACGAGCAAAAAACAATAAGAAGAGATCGAGAGAGCACCGCAAGAAAGGGCGCAAGCGCCGTTCGAAATACACAGGATAAGTGCTTGGGTCGAACCGGAATGTGTTTGACAGTGCTATATGTTAAGTTATGTGGTTGGTTGTCCGGTGTGTGACACTGTATGTCGAGCGAGTCAAAATGTTTGTTTACGGTGATGTGATGTATAGTATTGTATAATTGTTTGTAATGAGAGAACTTTGTACATTTGTATTGTTTGGAATATGTGATGGAGTGTTGCATTCATGTACCTGTGGCTATATTTTATGTGTTGTGGAATTGAATTACAATGTACAATTGTATTGAGTGATCTACTGTGAATGTGAAGTGTCATGAGCGACGAATTGTGGTACAGTCTGTGAGAGTGTGTGGTGGACTGTTCGCGCTCGTTTTGTGTGGTTTTGAATATTATCAGATAATATTCTTAAAGTGGGGGGCAGTGTCACAGAACGAGCGCT